>JBCEWC010000813.1:0-49063 GCA_038996855.1 Solanum aculeatissimum | reverse complement strand
AGGATTCTATATACTATTGTTATTCCTATTCCTATTCTAAGTAGGATTGTATTTACCTATTCCTATTCTAACAATATGATTAGCCTCTTGGTTGTAAAACATGTAGACTAAGCAACTGCAAGCAGAACGAGCATACGTAACTAACAGCTGAATTATGGAAACCACATAATTCTTGCTGACCATGCTGTCATCATGATTCTGGTTTTAAGATGAGGCTTACTCACTTGTGGATAGAGGTCGCAAGTTCCCAATTCCTTGACAGCCAAAGGCAGCCTTTCCCCATCAGTAACCTGAGTAATAAGGCAAACATGCACTAAATTAAACAATATTGACCAGTGTAAAGAATCAAGTGAGCAATATAAAAGTCAGGATTATGCCCATACCTCGTAATCCGCACCCACACTCTTGATGTTGACAGTTTGCACTTCATTATGCTTAGCCCATATAATTTTTCCGCTGTTATCCATGCTGGCAACGGGTTCTTCTCGGCCAATTTTTACCATTATAGTGCCCTCATCATAACCTATTACAACCCTGCACATGAATCAAATCAGCATAACTCCAACTAGATGAATAAATGCAATACAAAGCATGAGATGAAATGATAATCCAGCTCTTTGCTCTTTAGTTTCAGAATTTTTACTATTTGTTATGCCTGCAAGTTGTAAAAATAAGTGGTTTCCTTCTTTCTTCATCCATATAAACTCTTCTTGCTTGGAAAAAAAATCCAGCAAAGATTGAAAAGTAAAGTAGAATTGAAAGGAATTGCAAGACTTCCAAAGAGAATAAAGACACAGTTACGAACTTATCATAGAAACTAACCTTCTTGAACCTCTCATGCAACCAACTGCCCAAACTCTTTCAAGACCATAATTCAAAGTGTTCTCAAGTCTGCATATAAAAACGCAGTGGAAAAAAAATTAGGAACCAAAAATTAGGATCAAATAACCAACTTAAAGAGACGACACATTTTTGACCTATTCACTAAATATCACTGTATATGCCTAGCTATTATCGAACTTTAGATGAAACAAAATAATGAATATTGGACAATTATTGAAACGTAGGAATTTCTGTCAAAAAAGGGGAAGGCCCAATCTCATATGAAATTAATAGAAAATTACCCAAGTAATAAAGTAGTTCTGAATCTAAATCTACCTATAAGTGGTTGCATGCCATATACGAACTGTACCATCTTCAGACCCCGTAATTATAATAGGAAGCTCAGGATGAAAACAAACAGCAGAGACATTGTGTGTGTGGCCTTCAAGAGTCTGGACACAACTTTTAGTCTGATAGTCCCAGACCTGTCTCACAGTTTACGTAAACCTAATTCAGATTCTATGTATCTAAACTAACAACAAAACATGGGAAAGTAATGATCAGCAAACCTTAGCAGTGTGGTCATCAGAACCACTTATCAAATAAGGTTTGTCGCCACCAGTGAAATAGTCTACACAATTGACCCCTTTTAGATGCGCATCCAATGTGAAGTTTGGGTCAGGGGAGCCGAGGTTCCATATCTGAAAAACCAAGCATGATCAATTCAATTACTACAGATTAGTAAATGAAAAGCTGTGAAGTTGTCAACAAGTTTATGCCAGGAGGAAGCAAAGAAGATAAGGGAGGGAAAATAACCCTGCCTTTATTGTCCGATCAAGAGATGCACTGGCAAATGTATTGGTGTCTTTCGGATTAAATGTGACTTGCATCACATAATGGGAATGACCCTCAAAAATTTGAGTGCATAGCCATCCTTTCTCCCAGTCCCATAGCTTTATAAGCATGTCATCAGAAGATGACAGCACATATGGCAGAGAAGGATGAACAGCCACACACCTAATATAATCAGTGTGCGCTTCAAATACTTTGACCTTGTCCATGGTATTGTAATTGTATACACGAATGTACATATCATCAGCACCGGCGACAACCCATTGCTTGCGTGCTACAAACTTTGCTGACCTAACTGCAAATAATGAACCACGTGTTTAACAGAACTGGAAATCTTAGTTAAAGCAAAAGAGTGCTAGTTCACAGTCCGGGCAAAACAAAGATATTCAAACTCCATCAACATACCTGGTAATTCGGTCACCTCAAAAGATTTAACCATTGTCTGCAATAGTAAAGATGGGTTAGCGCTCTGGTGATAATACTATTACCATGCAACTTTTGCTCAATAAATTAAGTACTTGCTCAATTAGGGCTGAGTATTGTTCGGTTTGGTTTTGAAATTTATCGATTTGACTTATCGATTATCAATTTGTAGACATGCTAATCCGTTATAGAACCATTAATATATTGGCTTGTCAGTTATCAGTTTATCGGTTATGGTCTTATGGATTGTTATCAGTTCGGTTATCGGTTTAACCGTTAAGATTTAACACACACAAAAAGAATCATTGAAAGCCACTTAGAAATAAGGTGACAAACCAAATAAACCATGTACATAAGTTGATAATCGCATCGTCCTCAAAAGCAAAAGCTGACACATTGTAGAATAACTTAGAGCTTGAGAAAGCCAGAAATAAAAGTATAAAACTTAACCCCAAGTCAAGGACTTTATATACCGAATGGTATAAATATAATTTATTAATTTACTATTGGGTTATCGGTTATCCCATAACTCATATAAAAAACCCCTCAAACTGTTAAGAACTGATACTTCGATAATAAAAAAAAATCAAAACCATTATCTTAACCGCTAAACCAAAAACTCATTACCTATAAATCAATAACATATCGGTTTCGGTTCAATTTTGATCAGCCATATTCTCACTAACTTCTTATACCAAGTAGGTTAAGAAGTCAAATCGGAAAATAAGTTAAGAAATTTAAGTTTAATGATTCATCAATGACAAGAACTTCAATCTGCTCCTAACATAGGATGTTACAGTAAGAAATATTACAAGGGATAGTGGAGAAGTAACTCCAAATGCGATTCATCGATCATGAATACTTGAACGTACTCCTAATATAAAACATTACAGTAAGAAATATTTATAATAGTCATTGGAGGGCAGTAATTCTACTAAAGTAACCCGCAGAGTCCAATATCACGGTTAAGAGAGATGTTATTGCAATAAAGGTAGGGAAGATAAAGTTGGAGAAAACAAAAATACGAAGGAACATAAGACCCTCCTGCTTCAGTTCAATGGCTTTTCAGCTCCATAAACTTGAAAATCATTTATCTAAAAAGAATCCAATATAAGGAAGATATGACCATCCTACTTCAGTTCAATAGCTTGTCAGCTCCATAATCTTGAAATTCACTACTTCAGTTCAATGGCTTGTCTAGAAATTCAGTTACAAAAAAAAATTCAATATCTTGGCAGAAAATTTAGTACTTTTTATTGGCCTGTCGGGCGGAAGGGGGGAAGCCCTCCATTCCTGGTTCTCCGATAGTTGGATCCCCTGGAACCAGAAGAATTCTTAGTGAGCTTAAACTGAGTGACATGGGTCGTAAGAACTCATATAGCCGACTCCAACTATCTTGGGATTGAGGTGGTGTTATTGTTGTATCTTGAAATGTCAACCGGAAGTAGATTGTTGAAAGAATGAATGTGTGTTATTCAGGTGGATTGCACCAACAGTAAATCCAAATCTCCCCAACTAAGTATACTAACAAACAATTTCGAGCAGTAACTGACTCGCAAAATAATCAAAAGTTAACTCTGCTCTATGATAGTGTACTAGAGATAACATACTAGTGCTCTCTCTTTTGTAACTACTTTGCATCTTCTTGATGCCATGAATGGAATCAATTACTTCATCAAAATAATAATAACAACAATAATAAAAAAAAGTTAACTCAAGCTTATTTATCCAAGTATGATGGGAACTAAGATACCCCTAAACCAGATCACACGTAGGACACGCTTTTACAAATGAGAATACCGTACACAGCTTTCAAGATTTGAAAATTCAAATATTCCAGATTAAAAAAAGTGGGGATGTAACTTCCCATACCTGGGTCTGGTAGTTCCAGATGCAAACAGTTCCCGAATACAAACTTGCCAATATCCTGCAAAAAGTGAAAAAAGGAATAAGCTGCAAATCACTAGGTCTGCTAACTCTACCCTCCCTAGACCCCACGTTAAAATATGCAGTACACTGATACTAGCAATATGCCACTCCGACATAAAACAGTACAAAATGGAAAGCAAACTATATCAGCTTAAAACTGAAAAGACATCTATTTACTGAAGTCCAATTACCATGGCTCCGTGGGATGTAGATCCACGCACTTTACCCTTTCTGATCGTTGAGCAAGTTTCCGCTGAATCAATAATCACAGTCAGCACAAAATGCATTGATATCTACTGAAGAGTATAAATATTTTCAAGTACGCCAAACGTATAGTACCTTAATCTCCAACCGCAGAGGCTGAGTCATCATTTCCAAATCGAGATTGAAAAAACACAAACAGGAAATGAAATTAAGTGAGTAAATAACAAAGTGCCAGATCTCAAATTACCGAATAATAGACCTAATACTCAAAACTCATGAATACGAGAGAGAATTGTGTTATCCCGAAGACGGTGATCAGTTACCGCAACCAAACTGAATCCGATTTGAATTAGATCTAAGCCGTAACGTAACGTTGAACGAATTGAAACTAACAGACTCACCATTTTCAGCGATGAATATGAAAACTCTCCGGAAGAGTGATTGAAGTACCGATAGAGATTCGAGTGAGATCAAATTGAAGCACAAATTAACAGCAGAGATCTTCGAATTCCAATTGAAGTGAGAGAAGGACGAAGAGAGATCAATAGAGAGAGAATTAGTACTCCTTAGAGGTTTTGCTCGGGCAACAGCGTAACCCCTGTAAACCGAATGCAAAAGGGGAACTTTTATGAGGATGAACCTTTGTAGTTTAGTTAATTTTAGAATTTCCAATTTTGTTCTGCATAGAGTTTTTGTTGTTTTTCACTTGTGAACTACTTGTACTAAAATTTTACCTTTGGTCATTCCAATGTGACCCATGTAGTATTTTCTCCTTTCTTTACCATGATTTGTAGCCTTTTGACTTCAGATGATATTTAAATTTCTTTTAAAAAAAATAATTTCTAATTTATAATAACTTTTAGATATTTGTGTAACTGAAATAAAAAAAAAATTATTAAAGTTAGATTTTCAATTAAACTAATATGATTTTTTTTAAAGGTAAAGAATTTTAGACTTGTACTACTCACGTATGTAAAAACAAGGCAAGTATCAAGTTTGATAATTGGCCAACCTTCTTCAAGTGTGTGCAAACTTATCATATGAAATGCATGCGCTATATGAGCACTATGACAAGTTAAGATTGAAGCCTTGACATCAACATGAGTCATAGTTAAACATAAGGCACAATAAGTTTTTGTCATATGCGTGATATCACTTCAAGAAACTTGGAATAAGAGAAAACTGACTATTAGTTAGATAGTTCTACGAGCTCGGGCAATTTGTGCTGCGGATACTAAGTAAAACTCATCGATTTGATTCGAACTAGGTAGGCTAGCCCATATTAAGGGGGAAGTTCATACCAAGAATTTTGGTATTTTTAGAACTCAAACCAAGACTTTTGGTTCAGAAGGAAGAAATCACATTCATTCCATCCTACTTCTTGGTGGTAGTTGTAAACATTGAGAATATATAAAATTGTTTTTGCTACCTTCCTTACTTTGATTGCTTTAGTTTCACCATCATTCTTTGATTTTTCATAATAATATGGATTCAAGCATGTTTTATTAGATTTATACTCATTCTCAATAAATTCTATAACCATCAAAACAAAATATTATTATTATCATGCTTAATAGCATAATCTTTCCCACGAAAAGTACTTCTTATACATCAACTTTGTTTCCAAGAAAATAAGTATAAGATAAGACATAATGAATTCACAAGATCATAGTACAAGTAAATTATAAAAACATATTAATAGCAGAAACTAGAAAACATAGGCTTCTTCATGATGTCTCTCAATCTTCCTTGGGAGTTTCAGAACAGACAATCTTCCCCATAATCATACCTTCATCACAGCCAAGTATGAGCCTATCAAGAAAAGTCACAGTTTTTAGTTGTTTGTTTCAGAGGACAAATTGAACTCATTACATACCAACGAGTCGAAATGGTTGATAACAGAATTTACGAAGCCATAAAAGTTACTGGGAACAGATACTTACATATGAGAACCTTCCAGACATGCAAATTCAATTGCCCAAATTCTCCCAAGTTCAGAGATTTGTGTGTTGAGTAATCTGTGTAATCAATTTTCAGCATAAACAATATCCTCATGAAAAATAAGTAGTTTAAATTCCTGATAAATAATATCTATGATGAATTTTATATGAGATTGTCGAATTTATGCAATAGCATGAATGGCTAATGTTTGTTTTACATATGTTACCTATAATTAGTAGCATCCCACATGCTAAATGTTCCGTCTTCAGACCCTGTAAAAAGTGCAGGAAGTTCTGGATGCATTGCCAATGCAGAAACATTGTTCTTATGACCTTCTAGAATCTGGACACAAGTTTGAGTTTGCAAGTCCCAGACCTAAACAAAGAATGGACAGCAGGTAATTTGGAGATAAATAATCATCTTGGAAGAATTTTATTTCATTTTTTTTGCAACATACCTTGGTTGTGTGATCATCTGATCCAGTGATTAGATATTGTTTATCGACAGAACTTAAGTAATCAACGCAATTTATCCCCTTCGAATGTGCTTCTAGTTTTAGAATTGGATCAGAGGAGCTAAGATCCCATGTCTGTTAAAAAGTAAATATAAGGTGAATATCAATAGGCAATACTTAATAGTGAATCACAATGTATTAACATTATTGGAACATACCTTCACTGTGCAATCAAGTGATACACTCGTAAACGTTTGGTTTTCTTTTGGATTGAAAGCCACTTGCATCACATAGTGGTTATGTCCCTTATAGATCTGAGTACAAGCCCAGTCTTTTTCCCAGTCCCAAAGCTTTATCATCATGTCATCGGAACATGACAGCACATAAGGAAGAGTAGGATGCACAGCTAATGATCTGATATAATCGTCGTGTGCCTTGAATTCTTTTATCTTTTCATCTGTTGTGTAGTTGTATACTCGAATGAAGTTATCATCTGATCCAACAATAATATTTTTCTCGCGGGTGATAAACTTGGCTGATCTGACTGAAAAAACCAGACATATATACTATTAAAGCCTTGTCCAGGACTGATCGATGCTAAAAAGTTGTGAATTGAATAAATGGTTATATCAATATGTAATATATACCTGGTGACTCTGAGACTTGATAGTTCTTCTCCACAGTCTGCAGAATCAGTGAAATGACGAAGTACTTAGTCAATATTTCTAAATGGCTCGATTAGGTAATATAGATGTGTCCTTCATCGCGATGGAATGAGTTTCTTTTTCAGAACAAGTATAATATTGCACCAAAAGTGAAACTGGAAAACTCATCTTTTTAGGTAATAAAATGGCATGCATTTTCGAGATGTTTGTTGTGAAGGAGCAGAGAATTGCAATTCACATTTCGTAAATGATCCAGGACTCATATAGTCAATTTATTTGGAACTTAGACAAAGTGGTTGTGGTTATAGAACAACAACATACCCAGTGGAATCCCACAAGTGAGGGTTGGTGAGGATAAAAATGTACGCAGACCTTACCCCTTTCTCATAGAGGTAGAGAGGTTGTTTCCGGGATTGTGGTTATACAAGTCAACAAAAAATTAACGCTTTGTAGCTAGATGCATGTCTGCTTACCTGAGATTGGTAGTTCCATATTTGTACAGTTCCTGTGTACAAGCTCACTAAAATCCTGCAGCATCAACAAACAATTACAACTATTATATACTATAACAAGACTAATCCAGTTTCTTTGGCCTTTTTGTAAAAGCAGAATGGTTTTTATTCTTACCATGGCTCAGTTGGGTGGACCTCCAAGGACTTGACCCTGTCTGATCTCTGGACATGTTTTTTCTGTGTAAAAAACAAAACATTTGATTTCAGTTATAATATGTAATGGTTCAAATGATGGCAGAAAATTTGATCAAGTTCTGTTTACTGTAGTAGTACCTCAATTTCGATTGCAAAAGTTTGATGATCCTGTGATATTTGATCCAACAGAGATGGAAGACCGAGAAAAAGGAACAATTAACAAAAAATAGTTGTCAGAGTTTAAGTTATATGAGTTTGGTACAAAGATGAAAAATCGCAAGATTAGTAATGCAGAAATTATTTTTTATCAAATGTTTGATTCATTGCTTACCACCTAATCTTATACTTGGTTCAAAATTCTACAAAAATATTATTTCAAATTATACTCTTGAATTATTATGAGATTTTCTGTTTCATGTAATTGGGTCAATGTATATAATCGCTGGATTATATTATTTCTTTGTGGTGACCTTCTAACTAGTTAGGAGAAGAACAATTTTGTTATTTTCTCACTTGAATTATTTAAAAATAAATAATTGTCATCTTAATAAATTGATCACTCACAAACGTCAATTATAAACCATCTATTTTTAAAATTGAATCAATGGTAAACAATAGTAAAAATGAATGAACTTTCTACGTATACACATAAAAATTGCAAGTTGTAGTTTTGATATGTAGTTAATATCTTAAAATGTCACTCAATTTTAAGAATTTATCTAACAAAGTTATCGAACCTTGTTTTGTATAAATAAATCATTCAATTAGCCCTTTATATCAATGAAAAACTCAACTAAATTAATTATCAAAAAAATTGACATGACAAAATATACTTTTTTTATATTATGTAAATATGAAACCACAAATAAATAAAATTCAAAAATTTGACATGATAATTTTTTTTTTTAATGTAGATATGAACCCACAAATAAATAAATTTTGTAAGCTAATTTATTTAAATACAAATACTAGTACAAAACTACAAATATAAAATATAAAATATAAAATCAAAAAAATAAAAAAAAGTATAAAAAAATGTTGAGTTATATATTAGTTATACATCTTATAATATCATGTTGATGTAGGGTGTATAACTAATACATGAATTAGTTATATATAGGCCCAAAATTCCTACCAAATATAATACTAAATAATATCACACATAATACATAGACTATTTCTCCTAATAAATAGCGTAAATAACTTTTTACAATATTGTCATGGCATTTAAATGAGTCTTGTTAAAATATGAATATGTCATCTTGAAAATAAGACATACTGCATGCTACGTAACAAATAAATAATCTCGTTAAAACGTGGGGAAAAGGAGAATGAAATAACTAACCATTGCCTTGGACGTTGAAAAGTTTAAAACCTTACTAACAAAAGCTTATCACTTTATGAAATAGGAAAGATGTTTTTTTTTTTGTGTTGTAGGAATTGTGATTTCCCTCTTTATATAGCCAAGAATACTTTGCACTTAAGTTTAAAGAAAGATACATATATAGTTGCCTCGTTTGACTTGTATTAATTTGGAATGCCACATTCTTGATGATATCATACAATGCACTTGAAGCCATTGATGATGAGTTGTTGGCAGAATCAATGGTGTATATGAAGTCTTTCTTGACTTACAAAGCACAATAATGGATTTGAAAATGGAAATTACTAGGCAGTTACTTCTTCAATTTGCGTGTTTTCTCTTAAGGGTCAATTTTTATGTAAAATTTTTTGTATGTTACGATGGGTTTTGCTTGCATGGACAAGATTCTCATGTATCATATTTCAAGAATTGGACTTTGAATAGAGAATGCAGTTAGGGGTGACAATTGGACGAGTTGGGTCAAATTTAAGCAGGTTATAATGAGTCAAGACCTAACCCAACCCAAATTTGCTTGGATCAAAACGGGTTGAGTAATGGGTTATAGAGCGGATCAAGACCCAACCTGATCCAACCCAACTTTTATTAAGTTTTACTTACTTTATTTGTTCCTTTTCATTATTTTAGTACTTAATTATATTATATTTTTCTTTATTTTGGCTATATAAAACATATCAAATTAAAAAAAAAGTGTTTTTAAAATATTTTGACAAAATTTCTCTTGAGTCAATTCGGGTTGAATATCAATCCAATTTTAAATGTATTGGGTTGAGCTAATAAATGTTCAATGGATTGGGTGGGTTGGGTTTAATTTTGCCAGACCTAATTTTGTATTGGAGCAACAAATTTTTGCATGAAATTTGTATATACTTATCCTAGCTACTTGTATATAATTTCTTGATACAATTGATTTGTATAAGTTACGAAAAATTCATAACTATCAGCTATACATTTGATTTGTAATATTTACGAATAATCGACTCCGGCTTACCAAAGTCCAAATTCTAGTGGATGCCATGAGGCCCATTATCCATGATGTCAAGGCCTCCTTAAAGTGGACTGAGAACACAAATATATGGATATTAATGTTGCTGCTTATTTTGGTCATAAATTGGTCATTGGAAGAAAAAAGAGATGAACATTTATATGAAATACTACAAAAGAGTTAAACATTTATATGAAATACTAAAGACACAGGTGTAGACGTGTAGTGGGATGAATGGGATTTTTTTCATTCTCTCAAGTTCAATCCGATGGTGGTAAGTTGGTAATTTGTCCAGATTAAGGATAGAGATGATAAAATTAAGTTCAATCCGTCTAATTCCTGTTTCAATCCATTGAAGTTTGGGCGCATTAATAACCCACCCATTTATTAGCTTAACCCATATCAATCCAACCTATTTCAACCCATTTAAAATTGGGTTAGTATGCAACTCGAATTGACTCAAAGCAAATCTTCTTAAAATATTTTAAAACACTTTTTTAATTTGATATGTTCTTTATGACCATAATAAAGAAAAAAATAATTTAATTAAGTACTAAAATATTGAAAAAAATAAAGAAAATAAGTAAAACTTAGTAAAAATTGGATCGAATTGGGTCTTGACCCACTCTATAACCCGTTACTCAACTCATTTTGACCCAAGCACATATGGGTTGAGTTGGGTCTTGACCCGTTTGTTGTCTATACTCAATTTGAAAGAACAATTTCATCAATCAAGGATTGACAAAGAATAATAAAAATGTTCTTGGCTAATTTTAGATAAAATTAACATTCTATTATACGTTTCACATTATTTATACATATCTGGAGTTTGAATCGAGAAAGTAAATGAATATTAGTCCAAATTAAGTCCAAAAATTAGTAAAAAATGATATTCGAATAAATAAAGATGCAAAAACACAATACTCCTATATTATAGTGACGTAAATTTACGCCTATTAGTACAATCAACTAAATCTAACCAATGTGGAATTATATTTTCTAATCATCATTATGGTCGACAAAAGCAACGAAAATTATCCAAAAAGAGATAACAAGTCCACTTATGTTTTCTAATTTATTTGTTTATACGAGTCACTTTTCCCACTTCTGGGCTAATTAATAATTAATACCCCCAAAAGACACAAAAAGATTCCATTTATCATTATAAAAATCTACAAGAAATACCCTCATCTCTTTCTACTATAAGCTTCCAATGGAATTTTACTAGTTCAGTTGATTGATTATCTGAATTATCACCTTGTTGGTGAAAGTTTGATTCCTCACATTGTAATCCCCCTCCCCATTTCTCCTTCCCCTACCTTCAATTTTTTTTTCTTTTAAAAAAGAACTATAAGCTTCCTATCGCTTTCAATTTAAATACTTATCTTGTTGATTTATTGTGATGATTTGAGATAAGAATATTATAAGTCTAAGCTCTCTTTAATTCCCAAACGTTGTCAATTTAGTTTTTTAACCAAATTGTTACGTTAAAACGTGTCATCAACCCATTAATTAACTTATTTTGTAATCGTGGTCATTGCAATCAGTTCTACCACCCTTGTCTGATCACATACTTCAATATAATCTATATTAAAGTAGACATAGATTTTAAATTCGATCCAATTTCATTATCATCCATTAATTCAACGCATATGATTCTCAATGCACTACTTAAAAAACTAAAAATTATATAACGACATACAAATTTTGAGTATCCAAAAGACACTCAACTACCAAAACTCTCTCAAGAGTGGAGAACGTGTGGAATAATTGATAACAATCTAGCCATTCCTACTTATTGACTTCATGAGTAGCTAGTTTTAGTAGAAAAAAAATGGTTTTCATGTTGAATATATATGATTAACAATGAGTCAATGTTGCTATCATGAAAAGGTAAAATGGAAAGTAGTATATTCTGGGAATAAACTTCTCCACTAGATTGCTAACAAGTAACAACCACCATTCCACTTTTCTCCCCACCTTGAGATGAAGGAACCGTGGGGTGCTCTTTTTATTTTGTTAGGCCTTTGTCACTTCAAATTAAATTTTTTTAGGGGTAATTAGTGTAGGAGAAAAAAAATATCTATATATATATATTTGGGAAGATGAAATATAGGAGAAAATTAATACGTCAAAATAATAATGAAGTTTAGATAAATATTATTACAATAATATTTTTAAGTAGTATACATATATAAGTAAAAATAATATTTGAGTCGTGCTAGGCACTGTCCTAAAAATTATTTCAGTAATGTGAAATGTTTAATTCCCAGAATTAAACTTAGAGGAAACAGGAATCAACAAAATATAATTACTACAAAAATAAGCAAGTCGAAAAGGGGGATTATGATAGTAAACTAAAATAACAAGAAAATATAAATAGGAAGAAAGTGTAGTAATTTTCTTTCTTTTTCTCTTCTTCTTACTCTTGTTCATGTTTGGTTTCAAGAATGAAGCCATATATATACCAGTTGAAACTTGACAATTAGGAGAAGTGTATGGCTTTATTTTTGCCATGCAAATGACCATGAAATTGCCATGCATATGGTAAGTATATGACTTTTTATTTGCCATGTATATGGCTTTGATTTTGCCTTGCAAAAATGTATGATAACACAAACTATAAGGAGAAAATGTTATCTTACACATTATAATATTTGTGTTCAGAAAATATTTTTATATAGTCATCAATGACATATGAAAAATAGTTAAAATATTTTTAAAAATATCCAATAATTAAGCTTCAAAGAGGACCTATTTTTTAATCTTTAACTACGAATAAACAAACTCCTAAAAAAAAAAGTGCACACATTAATTCCATTTCTTTTTTAGTCCTTTGGTTGCAGTATGCATACACATTAATATTGAATTTCTTAATATAAATATAAGTAACTAGAACTCTAGCTCAAACGAGTTGAATAATTCACAGCTTATGGTATTATTAATTCATGGTGGTCGGCCAATACCAGAGATCTCCATATATCTCAAAGCACTTAAAAGTGTTTTGACTCTCAATAGAATTCAGAGACTTTTATATACACTTTATTGAGTCAAACGCATATGAAACACACTCCATGGATCGAACAAGTTGGTTTATAATGCTGCAGGCAGCATTTGTAGTTGTTCAAATTTGGGGTGCCAAAAACTATTTGGTTGATTGCTCGACGCGTGTGTACTGCATTTTACTTTCTTTCATTTTTGTCTCTGACGAATTCAGGATTTCAATTAAAGAAGTTCAAAATTTAAAAAAGCAAACACACACACTAGTTAAAAAGGTTCGACATTTACTATATATGCATAAAAACTAACTTTAAACATATTTAAATAGTATAATTTTTTGCCGAAGGAGTTTGTCCGAACCCCCTACACCCGCTGCCCCCGATCTTTGTATCTCATTCAAAACACATTTGAAATATCCCAATTTTTCGAATTTCATACCTATACTATCAATTGCAAGAGTTTTCTATAGTGTAATAATTACTATTGTAGACTATTATTTTTTTGTGTTTTACGCTCAACATTACTTATTCTTCAAATTATATTTTAACACCTAAAACTATACATCAACTAATATAAGTATTATGATAAAATATTTATTAATTATCATTTTTTTTTCAAAATTAATGAATAAAAATTATTTTAAAGAAGTTCAAGCCTTCCACTTATGTTGTAATCCAACAGAATTTTACAAACCAGCAAATTCGAGTTTCAACCAATAGAAGTTTATTGGAATTAATAGACTCGACTCTTACCAACAAGCACCTTCTAAAAACTAAAAGTCACCTATTTTGAATTATTATTTTTTGAATATTTTTTTGGAATAATCAATTAATTTTCTTTAAAAATAAAAAAATTAATTTGACAGGTGACTGAAAAATATTATTACCTTTTCTTTCTCAAAATAGTTTTGGTATTTTTCATTTAAACATTCCTTAAGAAAGCATTAATATAATAAGGGTTGCATTTTACTATTTTACCTTGTTACAATATTTCACCATATCTATGTCAACTCCATGAATGATGTACTCCTTAAATGTTGTGTTGGTGTATATGCATTTTATTATTAAAATAAAATATTAATTAAGTGTATATGTTAGTGGGTACAAATTGTGGTAGAAATGGTTATTAGTTCTTGTAACTCTTATGGTCATTAGTTTCTTATAACTTATATGACCATTAGTGGCTTATAACTCATGTAACCACTAAGCTATATTCTACCTCATTATGCCTTGTAACTCTTGTAACCTTCACGGCATAATTTCTCCATTCATTTACCTACATTACTATCCACATTAATCCTATTCAAGACAAGGATGAATTCTCACCTATAACACAAAGAATGCAACATGGAGAAAAAAATATGAAGTGTGTATAATGAAGTTAGTGTGTACTGAAGTGTGCAATAGTGAAAAAGAGAGTTGAGACAGAAAATATTCTAAGTTTTTAACTATATTCACTATACAAAAGAGAGTAATTGTATGTTGAAGGAAGATGTTCCTTTTGTGGAGCTTTGGACTCTTCAACTAATCCGGAGTTGTTTGAGTCATACAACGTTGTTGGGCTGTTGTATCCTGAAAAAGACAAGTCAAGTGTATTATTGTTGGATCGGTGTAGATTTTGCCACAGTGGGCTTGAAATCTCCTTAAAGAGAGCGAGATATCCGCGTCTCCGCCTGAATGAATTTTTATTCAATTTTATCATTTTATTTTTCAACTGTAATTTATTGTATTTATAATATATTAGACCAACATGTTGTAATTTATATAAAAAGTAAAATGAAAAAAAAAAACTTAATCTTTTGAAATAACAAGTATTTTGAAACAATTTTTTTAGTAAAATCAACAAATATAACCGGACTTTAGTTTCCCTCCTGGACTTACCATGTATCTTAAAACCAAATAAAATACTCCTTCTGTTCACTTTTACTTGCCATTATTTTATTTTTCAAGGTTAACTCGATTAAATTTCAAAGCTAAAATGAAGTAACTAAGTTTAATATTTGAAATCTAAAATTTAGATGGTTTAAAACTATACGAAAAATGTTATAAGTTACAATCTTTCTCATATTAATATGATAAAAAAAAATATCTTAAAATATTAATCAAAGTTAATATAATTTGACCTCGATAACTGAAATGGTGACTAGTAAAAGTGAATGAAGATAGTACTAAAAAGTGTTTTAAAATGCTACTTTTTATATCAATCCACAACAAACTGAATTCCTCCTCTGAAATGTTCCAGGCAAATCCCATCACTAACTAATCTTAGGTACTCCCTCTGTCTCATTTTATGTGACAATTTTTTTATTCGTTTAAAAAGAATGTCACTTTATTCTAATATTAAAAATAATATTTTTCTTTTACCCTTAATGAAATGATTCTCGATCACATCAATATCTAAGAATGAATTTAAACCACAAGTTTAAAAAAAAATTCTTTTTTTCTTAAATACTATGTCAAGTTAAAAAGTGTCACATAAAATGAGACGAAGAGAACACTATTTACGGGTAGTTTGGTCACATCAAATATACGTGTAAAATAGGTAGCTCATGCGTTTTTTGTATTATTATTAGTTCAATAACTACTAATTCAGTCTACATGATGTAATTTTTTCCTTGTACATCAACTTTATAATTTGCCACTTACGAATGGAATAACTAAAAATTAGTTGAGATATCACAATTGGCAAAGTCCCATCCCATGCAATTAAGAACTATATATCAATTTAGTGAATTTTTTTTTTTTGCCCAATAATTCTCTTGCTTTTCTTCAAAGAAAAATATGTTGCTAGAATAATCATGTAGGAGTAGAGTCCTATGTTGTTGTCAAGTCAAATGTGTCACGTAAAATGGGACGAATAAAGTGTTTACTTTTTCATTCACTTAATTGTCTCTTTGAACTTCGCACGCTCATAACCACAAAGTTCATATAAATTGATGTATAGTTTTACATCTTGGGAAATGATTTGAAAAATAAATGATTAATGTTGATGGACCCTTGTGGTCAGGACTCAGGCCCTTCCCCGGACTCTGCGCATAGTGAAAGCTTTAGTGTATCAAACTTGTCCCTTTTTGATATGCTAAAAATGAAAAGATTTTAATATCGCGATAAATAAAAATAAACAGAATGAGTGAATTAAAATCGACGGAGTACTGAATTTGGGATATTTGATTTGGATCAATATTCTCCATTCACTTAGGGTTTGCCCCTTTTCCCCCCTTTCCAAAGTATAAATAACTGAATAAATGCTACGCTATGTTGATCATGCATTAAAGCTTAAGTTAAATCTTCACGTATCTCTTCTCTTCTTTTTTTTTTTGGCTAGATTTTCAGTATATATTTTTGTATTTTTAATATTTCTACTTCTTTATATCTTGATAATTTTATTTGAAATTATGATTCCGTTATTGTATTATTTCAATCGTACACAAATATCAAAATGTTATGTCGACTCAAAATATTAAAATTGTGGCAATCATCTATATCACTTTTGTTATATTCAAGCTATTTTTCAAAGGCTCATCGTAGAAAAATGTTAACCTAGCTAGTATAGTAAAAAGCCATCTATTAATTACTGCTGTACTAATTTATGATAAAGTCATAATAATACCTAATTTAGTTACGTTGTTATGCCTGAATCTACGTTATATTCCCTCCATGTACTTTCCACTTTGAAGAAAAAATAATCTCATTTAAGAAATTAATCAGTAAAATCTCGTCGAATCATATTAATCTAAGATTAGTAAATAAAATATCGCATATTTACATTCCGCCACAAAAGTAGTAAAATTTTAGTGAATAAGGATAGAAGAACATGTTTGTTAGGTGGTTTTTTTCCCATCATACACTCATTATTCATCGGTTCAAATTGGTGCATCATTAGTTGTCTTTCAAAATTTTTAGATTATTAAACCAAAACGTTATGTACTCACACTCTGTCATGAATAAAATACTATATAATATTTTAATAGAATAAAGGAGCATATTTGTAATTAATTTCTTCCACCGTAAATTTATTATCCATCGAGTTTCAAATGATCCAATTAATTGTTGCATTCTTCCAAATTTTTTGAATTATTAAAGAAAATATAATGTAGTCCCACTTTTAATAATATTTTTGATGAACAAGGATATAAGGGCATCCTTGTTATTATTACTATTATTTTATTATCCATGGAATTTCAAATGGTGCAGCATTAGTGGTTATTTAAAAATTATTACTCATAAAAAGGAAAATTTTGTCCTCTCAAAGTTATACTATTTAGTAGCACCACTTCACATTTTTATCCATTTTCACTTAAAAAGAGTAATTTTTTTTTAAATAAATAAAAAAAAGTTTGAGTGATATGTATTAAAGTTTCCCCCTTATAAAAAGGGCATTGTTTCCATTTCCATTCAAATTCAACAAAGATCAACTAATTGTTCTTAACTGATTCCTTCTTCTCTGATCCAAATCTGGAAAACTAACCCAACACACATTATCCCAACTTGTTGTTCTTGAACCAAAATGAATTTGAATTCGATTAAAGTGGAAGATTCATCCGGGAATGCAAATGACGGAGCAGAGGCATCATCTTCGTCGGGGTCGGGGCAATCGAACGGTGTACATAAGGTATGTTTGCCGCCTCCCCGGACGACATTTCAGAAACTGCGACATAGATTGGCGGAGATATTCTTCCCGGACGATCCACTTCACAGGTTCAAGAACCAATCAACGTTGAGGAAATATGTTTTGGGTTTACAGTTTTTCTTCCCTGTTTTTGAATGGGGTCCAAACTATAATCTCATGCTTTTGAGATCTGATATTATTGCTGGCATTACCATTGCAAGCCTTTCTATACCTCAAGGAATCAGTTATGCTAAACTCGCTAATTTGCCCCCTATTCTTGGGTTATGTAAGTGCCACTCCCTCTCCAACAGCTTCTTTGTTTTCCCCCAATTTTCGTCGCCATTAATCAACTATCACTTCTAGTGACAACCTTCCTCACAAATTTTTACGTTCTATACATGTCAAAAATGGAATACGTATATATATACATTTTTTAATAATCGAGGTGTCCCAACTAATTTTTACGTTCTCTCTAGTCTCTATATATATCTTTTAATAATCAAGGTGTCCGAACTAATTTTTACGTATCTTGATTAATTCCATATCAAATATTACATTTATACATGTATAGATTAGGCATTGAATCTCCATTTTTGTGTGAAATATATTTACTTTAAAACAATAATTACGTAAAGTGACCATGAAAAAGTCTCATTTTTTCTAATTGTAACACGTGATCAATAATAAAAATAAAAATATCATTTAATACATATATATATGTGTCAAATGTTACTTGTATATACTTTTTGTGATGATTTAAGGTGATTAATAATAAATTATTATTTCTTTTATTATTATTTCTTCTTAAAACATGATCGCAGCTAAAATTATCACTTACTATATAGGTACTTTTTGTGGCGACTAATGCAATTGTCACGAGTACTTAAATAGCTTTTTTTGTAGGAAAATAAATTTGATACCCTTCGTCAAATTCTTTTATTTTTTGAAAGTTACTTTTACATTTTGTCACGAGGTAATTGTTACATAAAATCGCCATTATGATCCTCGTTAAAACTATCACTTACTATGTACAAATTCTCATGTATGGTCCTCGTTAAAATTATCACTTACTGTCGAATGCTACTTTTTATACAAATTAAATTTTGAATACTTTAAGAGAAATTCCTTTGTTCTTAAATAATGAATTTTGTGTGACGTAGATTCAAGCTTTGTTCCTCCATTAATTTATTCAATTTTGGGAAGTTCAAGACATTTAGCCGTTGGTCCAGTATCCATAGCCTCACTTGTGATGGGAACCATGCTCAGCCAAGCAGTTTCATACAACAAAGAGCCAACTTTATATCTTCAACTTGCTTTCACATCAACTCTTTTTGCAGGATTGTTGCAAGCTGCAATGGGTTTCTTCAGGTATACTACTCTTTTCATAAATTAATTCCATTATTAATTAAGCATACACAAATACAAATACGTGGAGTGTGTGAGGTCCTCTGTCCTTCACTTGCCCTAAAAGATCAAATCACATTTCCCTTCCTCCCTCCAAAAAAAAATAATACTCCCTTCGTTTCATTTTATGTGGCACTTGGGAAATCTTAGTAGCTCAGTTGGTTGACTACTTGAACTCCCACCTTGTTGACGAGGGTTCGATTCCCCACATTATAATTGCCTCTCCATTTCCCCTTCCTCTATCCCCAATTTAAAAAAAATAAAAATAAAAATATGGCACACCCTTTCACTTGACACGACTTGTGGTCTAAAATCATTCTCAGATATTTGAATGGCTAAGAATCATTTCATTAAGGGTAAAAAAAAAAAAATTTAAACGTAAATTGTTTCCAGTTTGAGTACGTGACATTCTTTTTGGGACGGACTAAAAAGGAAAGCGTGTCATATAAAATGAGACGGAGGGACTAGTAATTACAGAAAAATACACAAAGAATAATAATTTAGAGTTGTCTTTTTTTTCTTTTTATTGTTTTAATATTTGTTTGTTTAAAACTAATTAGGCGTTTGAGCCAATTTTATTAATGAAAAAAATTATCTGGACAAGTACTTTTTAATAAATAATTATTGATTTTAGCGATATTTTTTTATTTAGTACCATTTATAGCAATACATAATAATATTACGATGAATTCACACTTGTATTAAAAAGTAAATTATTCATGCAATATAAATGTATTATAAGTGCTTTAAAATATATCGTGCTTGTTTGATAAAAAATTGACACAATTATATTTATAAGTGTATTAACGTGTGTGATAAATGTATTATCTATTAATAAATCTTATATTATATATGTTTTATAAATAATTCTCTGTAATATATATTAAAACTATATTATAAATATATTATACATATTTAACAAAAAAATTATTATTATTATATAAAATAAATAATTTTTTAATATAGCATATCTACGTAAGTTTCCGTTTATTAAATGAAAACAAATAGTTCTAAATGACCAGTCCAAAAGTGGCTGGCTCAAATAAATCAAAAAGTAGCGTCATTCCTTTTTGTCGGTATTATTCCCTCCGTCCGACTTTACTTGACACGTATTGTCTTGCATAAGAATTAAGAAATAATAAATAATAAGGGTAATTTTATCAAATCGATCTTTGAATATAATTAATACAATATATTGAAAAATATAATAGGAAAATAACTATAATTAATGACAAGAGTAAATTAAAAACTAAGTGCAAAATTATCTCTTGATTTCATAAATTGAACAAGTATTGTTTGACATCCTAAAATAGTATAGGGTCAAGTAAAGATGGACAGAGGGAGTAATAAGAAGATCCTGAAAATTTGATTTATTAAATTCAAAGTTATATTAGTATTTAAGTTAAAAAGGTGACGTTTTTTTTTTTTTTTTAGTTATAAACTTTGAATTTTTTTTAAACAATGCTTAATATTTTTTTAAAAGTGAAAATAAAATCATAAATTTAACCTAAACGAAAAGCTTTATTTACTGGCAAGGATTGTGGTGGAGTGATAAGTACTCTAACCAGAGGTCTCGTGTTTGAGTCCCCCTTGGGTATGAAATCGCCTTTGTTGGGGAGCGCTTCACCTCCAATGTGGGTTCCGAATGATGGAAATGGACTTAACATTCGATAACTTGCAGGTTAGGATTCATCATTGATTTTCTATCGAAGGCCACTCTACTGGGGTTCATGGCTGGTGCAGCAGTCATTGTTTCTTTGCAACAACTGAAAGGATTGCTAGGGATAGTCCACTTCACAAACAAGATGGAAATAATTCCTGTTTTGTCCGCAGTTTTCGAACGCAAAAATGAGGTTAGAACTTTCCTCCAACAATGTGTCAAGTCATATATCAGGTGGACCAAAATTATATCGAAGATATAAATCGATCATTGTAACTTTGCAACATTTCTTTTGCAGTGGACTTGGCAAACTATTGTTATGAGTGTTTGTTTCCTTATCTTCTTGCTGACTACAAGGCAAATCGTAAGAGTTTTTGGTTTATGTGAATGAGAAAGCTGCTTCTTGATGTTCATATATCCTTATTGATCACTTCTAAGACAATGCTCTTTCCATACAACAGAGTGCAAGGAACCCAAAACTTTTCTGGATCTCCGCGGCAGCTCCTTTAGTATCAGTTATTCTCTCAACTGTCATAGTTTACCTAATAAAAAATGAGACTCAAGCAATTCAAATTGTGAGTAATGTTACATGTATTGTTTCTACTTTCGCGCATGAAACTAGAGATCATTCTTAATTTTGTGCACAGATTGGACACCTGCCAAAGGGGATAAATCCACCATCAGTGAACAAGCTACATTTTGGTGGCCCTTTTTTGTCTCTTGCTCTCAAAGTTGGCATTATAACTGGAGTCTTAGCGCTCACAGTAAGTGATTACTAACTACTACTAGCATTTTTTTCCCCTCAAAGAAAGAAAGAACTGGATCACGGAGATTAGTGAATTGACCTATATAGCCTTGCAGGAAGGGATTGCAGTAGGAAGGACATTTGCTGCTATGCAGAATTATCAAGTTGATGGTAACAAGGAAATGATTGCTATTGGACTCATGAACATGGTTGGCTCTTGTGCTTCTTGCTTTGTCACCACGGGTACAAACCAAACAACATTCTTCTTTTCAGCTTTTGCTTTCACAGATCATGGGTTTTAGTTGTCTTTTAGGAGTATCAGATGGACGGATTGGATTGAATTTACTTAGGCTGACATGGGCTAAAAGGCAAGTCATATCAGATTATTTTTTTAGGAGGAATTACCTAATTAGAGAAACATTCCTATCATATATACCAATCCACTCCATAGTTTGAAATAATTTCATATTGTCTCAAATTTCATACCAAATTTTAGGTCAGATATACCACTCCTTCAAATTTCTCCCTCAATACATGCATCTTTGATACTAGATACATAGGAGAGGAGAGACAAGCGACGACGGAGTCAACATGTATCGTTGATACTAAATACATGTATATTTTGATACCAAAATCATTCTGAAAATACAAATACGTAAGGAGAGAGATGAGCGAGAGACAAAAGATCGAGTGAAAGAGTCACTGTATCCCAGATACATATGAATCACGATTGGATACAGTATATCTAGAACAAATTACATCTAATTTGACCTACAAGTATCTGAGATATAGGGATTGGCGACTTACCCATTCAGTGCCTTTGTCACTGGACGTTTCCAAAATGGGCACTATAGGGTAAATTCAATATAATAGACGCTTGTTGGCATATACTTGAGTGCACCAGATCTATACATGTATCCGGCAAAGGAAAAGTGATACGGAAGGGAATTTCCAAAAGTACTGTGAGTGCACGTAATTAGGCTATAAACTAGTGGATTTGTGTTGTTTGTCCTCCCTTTTTTTGAGCTGAAATGGACTGAACTAATAAATGGGTGGGCTGGATGTGTCATATTTCCACGGGCTAATTTTGCCGTCCCAGGCTCTCTCGTTTTTCTTATTCCAACTAAAATTCAATGTTGCAGGGTCATTTTCTCGATCTGCTGTAAATTACAATGCTGGAGGAAAAACTGTTGTTTCAAATATAGTAATGGCAACAACTGTGCTTATCACCCTGCTGTTTCTCATGCCGCTGTTCCATTACACCCCTAACCTCATCTTGGCAGCAATTATTATAACAGCAGTGATCGGCCTAATTGACTATCAAGCTGCATTCCGTTTATGGAAAGTTGACAAACTAGACTGCATCGCGTGCTTGTCTTCCTTTTTTGGAGTTCTTTTCATCTCAGTTCCTATTGGCCTAGCCATCGCAGTATGTAGCTTCTCCTAAATAAATCTCAATCCCTGGATGGCTGGATGCCTCAACGTTTCTAACTTTTTCACATCTAATGTACTATAATTTTTGTTCATGAAAACACTTCAGGTTGGTGTTTCAGTTTTCAAGATCCTATTGCATGTTACAAGGCCAAATACTAATGTCTTGGGCTACATTTCGAGTACTCGATCATTTCAAAGCCTAAGCAGATACAACACAGCTGTTAGGATTCCTTCTTTCCTTATCATAGCTATTGAGGCTCCTTTCTACTTTGCAAATTCTACCTACCTACAAGAAAGGTATGTTTAACCTTAAAAACTGGTTAAATTTTAGTAACATTAGTGTTGTACCAAAGAAAAGTAAGCAATTTTATGTGACTATAGGACATTGAGATGGGTTCGAGAAGAGGAAGACAGGATCAAAGCCAACCAAGAACCTGCAATCAAATGTGTAATTATTGACATGACAGGTTGGTTGAAAAAAAGAGAAAGAACACATCTGCTCATGTTTTCTTTCACGAGTAATCTACATGTCTAGTAATGAAATTTTTGGGGGTTCGTTTCTGCAGCTGTGACAGCTATAGACACTAGTGGCATTGATACAATATGTGAACTCAGAAGATTACTAGAGAAAAGATCACTTAAGGTAAAAAATCTTTCATCTGTCAAGCTTTTGTTTTCACAATTTCTTTTCTTGCTTGATCATTTATGCTTTTGATGTCTATGGTTGCAGCTTGTGCTGGCAAATCCAGTTGGAAACGTTATGGAAAAGCTGTTTAACTCGAATGCTCTTGAGGCCTTTGGGTTAGACGGATTATATCTAACAGTTTCTGAAGCTGTGGACGATATTTCGTCTTCTTGGAAGCCTGAAAAGGTGCCGACTGAACCATTAACAATTTGTACTGTGAATGAAGAGGAGAAGGATTAACCATCTGAAGTTTTGGGCGGAAATTGATTTTTGTTCTAAGCTCTTCTAAGAAGAGACTTTTGTTGTACATTATCTTTTTGCTAGAATGACAGAAAGCATATACATGAATGTAAGTTGGAGTACACTTGTTTGTACATAATAACTTAGAAAGCTGCTATCTATCTATCTATCCATCTATCCATCTATCTATCTATCTATCTATTCTTTATCTTTTTTGAGAATAACAAAGAACAACTATTTTTTCTTGTACTGTCTTGCCATTGTGTTTCTCTTTCTCTCGAAATTAATAAGAAACTAAAAACTACTACTAATCAGCAGATTACTCTTCACTACCCTCATCAAGGTCAAACCTAGGAGTGGCAGGATATGAGTGAAATGGAAATGGGCAGGTGAAACGGATTAAATATCCAATCACCCCATAAAGGAAATACTATGGATATCTATATGACCATATCCATTGCTTCTAATTCTTTTCATGAAATATGTACTCTCCAGAGCACCAGCAGTTCTTCTTCTCTCTCTCTTTTTTAGGGTGTGTTTGGTATGAAGGAAATATTTTCTTCTTCAATCATCATTTAGTATATTCTTCCTCTACCACTAAATGTAATACTAAGTTAAATAGGCATCTTAACCTCCCAACCTTTCTTCATTATGGACGGGCAGGGTGGAAGGTCTATGGCTAGAAGAATTTAATCCTACAAAAATCTTCATGCTATTTTCTCTCTATTACACGTAAAAGTTGTAATGGACCACAAAACCAATCTTTGTCCAAGCTTGCTGAAGAACAGGAAACCAGGAACAAGAAGCATCAAACAACTTTCAATTACAGTATCAGAAGAATAACAAAAGAACATTGACTGATTTCACATTAAAAAGTCTTTTAATAACAAAATGCTTTATGAGTGCTTAAAATCTACATAAACCTTACCAAACACTGCCGTCCCATTAGAATTTGCTATGCCATTCTAAATCTCCACAAGTTGTACACAAAATGTATAAGCACAGCTCTGCTTAGCTTGTTTCCTGTTGCACTTCGATCTCCAAAGACATTCGACATGACATTGCTGCCAGCAAAGAGAATAAATCGTATCTATGAAGCTTTAGATGTCAGTTCAGAAGACAGACTTGTAACTTGACAAGCACCATCACAGAGTCAGTAAGACAATTGTTCTTCCTGTTGCGCTTCAACTCAGTCAAACATCTACACATTTTAATGCATTTAAAAAAATTAGTCATATTAGCAGAATCAGGACCCTATTTAGTTTTTGTACACACCATATGTCAAGTGGACTTCCAATAGATGCAAAAAATCATAATATACTAGAGTCATATAGTGGTGAGTCACTTTTCTCTTTCTGACAAGTAAAGATAATTTTATTTCAGAAAACAACAGTACCAAGATGATACTGCAGATTAGTACAAAAATTACTAACTGGCATTAGATCCCTTACATCTTGAGAAGAATTCCAGCATAGCATCAAAAAAGACATTACACCAAATTTTAAGACGCTGAATAAATCTATTTTTTTACAAAAGCAATGTTTCCTCCCTACCCTCAGAGAAGCTACGCATTTTTTCAAACCATATTGTCCACACGATACAAAGGGATTTGCTCATCCAGGTCTTCGTTTGCTTTCTCCTCACTGACTGACCCTGCCAATCATAATTTAGATTCTCTCAGTTCAAATTGAGATTTTCTATTGACAAGCCTAACAGATAACTACAATAAAGTAGCAAGGAGAAGTACAACAAATGGCAGCTAATATTCCTCTTCTGTTTTCTGCAGCTCACTATTGCACCATTATGAGAAATGCTAGTATATACACTGCTTTTGGGAAGTGGGATAAAACCCCACCTGACCCTATTCAGGCTGAAAACAGAATCAGCCAGTGTTGTTAAACGCACATGTTAATTGCTCTATGTAATTAATGCCAAACTTAACAGCTATTAACAGAATCAGCGTCTCCTACTTCGCCTCGCCTCCCCTTCTTCTTTTCTGACCTTCTGTCATTTAACAAATTTATCATTGCAACGACTGCTCTAATTTATTGACAAACCTAATGCATAACACATTCTTCGAGTACCAAGAATCAATTTGTTCCCAAACAACAGAGAGAGGCACAAGATGTTCATAAATCATACAGGCTATCTCATTTTTATCACATGAAATAATGAGCTACTGTCTAAGCACCCATGAAAGAGGAAATTTTACAAAGTTTACTAATATAGTAGAAGAAACTGATGAAGATCTTCACACTCTCTGCAACGGATAAGAAAGAGGTGCTAATAATCTCCAGCGAGACTCAACAGCTAAGGCATAGATATCTCAAGCACTTCAACTTTAGAATATAAATAAATGATCTAAAAGTAAAAGAGAAATAACAGCAGTAAGCATCATAATCAAAGAAGCAGAAATAATCAGGATTGTAAAGAAAAGATGTGTAGAGTTGAAAGATTCCAGAACAAAGTGGTAGTGTTCAGGCCAATGATATGGATAGATGAAATAATGGGAAAGAGCTTTCTCGGTCAGAAATTATTCAAAATGGAGGAAAAGAAGCTTACTTGATCGGAATTTTGAAATTGGAATTTCGCGTAATTCACGTCTTATACACAAATATTCACCTAACAATGCCATCACTGCAAGCCCAGTAACATTCACAACCCACCATGTTATTGAAGAAGGCCAACCTCCATAGATAATACATATTAAAAGATGGACGATGTAGAGTGTTGCTGAAAAATCCAAGCACTTCTTTGCCCTCTCAATCAAATAAAGCAAAAGGCCAGCTCTGCATATAGCAACAAGAAAAATATTCAATTTATGCATGTTTAACTGGATTTATTGGAAAGTTAGGAACCTGTTCACAGTATATAGATTTTCTGACCGGGGACTAGCATACTCATAAAAAGTCAAAACAAAAGTACAAAATTAGATGGATAAAACGTATCATGCTATATCATTGTCCACTCCTTTTTTGGCTTATTTATGGTTGCATCTCCAATTTCTTTACTACTCAAGTGTATGAGTAGTAAATTCCCCAGCCTTTCTTTACTATATAGAAGATATTGTAAAACATTTCAACCAGTTAAATAATACAAGGTCAAAGATCAAACTAACATGTTGTAAAACACGGATCAAATCTATTTAAACTAACATCTCCGAAACCATTATTATGCATGGACTAGCTCAACAAACATATCATGCCCCAAAAAATTAGACTGCTTTCAATCAGTAATGGAAGACACAGCCAAAGATGACAATATATGATTTTTCAGCAGAGAAGTCTTCCCAAATGGGCCAATTCAGATTCTTCTTTTTTCTAGTTTGGGTCATGGGAAGATGGATTTATGGAGCTAAACACCCAATTCTACTCTTCACTGTGCATCATTGCCCAAAGAAATAGAATGAAGAATATTGTCCCAACATTAATTTAGATCCGAACCGCAAAAAAAAAAAGGCAAAGCAATTGAAAAGAGCACTAAAACAAAAGCTTCAACTATATGGAGAAAACACAGAAGAAGAAGAAGAAATAAACAGAAATCTCACCCTGAAAGTGAACTGAGAATAAATGAAGCAATGACGCACCATCCAGTAACGGTGGAAGCAGTAACAGCAGCATAATCAAAGAAATATACAAGACTAATTCGAGAAACACGAGTTCCAACAAGAATTGTCATGAATATCCCCAGCGTCAAATAGTATAAACATTGAAAACACACAATCTGCGCAACAATAAGCCACGGATCCCACACAGCCGTTCCATAGAACATGACTATTTCGATCCTCTTTCACCAAAAATTGCACCGAACAACTGTTGTGAAAGAATCAAAATTCAAAACCGACTCTATTTTACATACAATTCAAAGCAAAGAATAATTTACAGACAATTGAGTAATTGGAAATTGGGATCAGAAACCCTAATTTCGGCGGAAATCAGAGCAATTGAGCTACAGAAATTCAGCTGACGGAAATTAAAATCAAAATTCTGAATCTGAAAAAGAAAAAAAGTAACGAAGAATAAGTTTGGTGGCAATCGTCTCCACCCAAACTTTTTCTTTTTTAACTCGAGCAGATAAATTTTCAAAATAGATTACTTTTAAATTAAAAAACATACTATTAAAAATCACTTACTCTGTTTATCCCAAAAAATATGTCATTTTTTCTTCTCAAAAGTCAATTTTACTAAGTTTTAAAGTTAAAATGGATTAAATAAATTTAATATTTAAAAATTAAAATTTATATTTTTTTAATAATAATATACTAGCAATTACTTGGGATTTAGGGAGAATAAAGTGTATGCGCACATTATTCATATTTTGTATGAGATAGAAAAAACATTTTTATGATAAAAAATATTGATTAAAATTCATGTAATCAAAATTTTAAAAAATGAAAAGTAAATCATATTTTACGATTGCGAGTGAGACGAAGCGAGTATTTCATCGATCGCCTATATAGACTTTTCAATCTTTTTTGAAATTTTTGAACCCTTATTTTGATTGGAATTACGAACATGAATATTTGCTTGTCAGATCTGCAAAGTAAAAAGGTTAGTAATTGCAATTGAAGACATTAATCCAAATAAATTATTTTAGAGAAACTTTGTCTAGAAAATATTGTTGCTAAATATTGGATGTATATGAAAAATGTGTCGTGGGTTCGACTCCCACTGTGGTCGACTTTTCATAATTACACTTCACACTTTTTGTTTTTGAAAGGAAAGATGGTATCAGCTACGTTTTCATTTTTTTTACTACTGATAACATGGTGCTAATAAAGTGCTTTACATATTAGCTTAACATTGACTGAATATCCAGAGATGAGCCATACCATGCGGAAATGTACACTCAAAAGAAAGTACAGCTTGAAGTCTAACAATGGCAATGTCCTAATTCTGGCATCTCTATGATACACTACTAATATCGCAAACAAATGAGTCGAGGACAAAAAAGAAGTAAGATATGTCATTCAGAAACAGCCAACTATGATTCCTCTTCCTTAGCAGCGGTCGTCTTCCTCCTCCTGGTAGTTCTCTTTGCTGATACTGTTACCTTTTCCTTTTCCCCAGCTTCAACTTTTTCCTCATTCTCCACTGGAGCTTTTGCTGAGTTTATTTGGCTACGCAGCCGCAAAATCTCACCTTTTGCAGCTGCCATTTCATCTTCCAATTTCTTTGCTCTCTTTTCAAGACTCTCGCGTTCCTTGCCAAGTTTCATGACCAAGCTATGGGCATCTTCCAGATTTTCTCGGGCTTCTTGTGAAATTTGCTTCTGCTCAGAAATAGACTTTTGGAGCACTTCTTTCTCGTCTTCGAGGCTAGACATACAAGAATTAGCACTCTCCAGCTCCTCTGCAAGTGCCAACACATTTCGGTTCATCTCGTCGAGTGACTCTGTAGCCTTTTCCAACTCTTCTTCCAGACTGTTCCGTACCTCTTTCTCTCGTGTAATTTGAGACTCTAAAAACTTTAATTCTTCTTCCAGTGTTGCAACAATGTTCTTTTCCTGTTTCAGTTCATTAGCAGCATGTTCTGCTTTCTTATAGACATCAACTAGCTCTGTCTGTAAGCTGTCACGATTTTCAGAAACAAGTGCTAGTTCATTTGACACAGTGTGCATTTCTTCATTTGTTTTCTTCAGAAGCTCCCTAGTAGTGGTCAGCTCGGCAGCTAAGAGCTCTGCACCGTGTTTTGTCTCATCGATGTTCCTCTGTAATGATGCCCTTGTTTCCTCCAATTCCATCTGAAGTTTAGAAACCTCAGCTTCAAGTTTGGAGCAAAGATCTCTCGACAGCTCTAGTTGTACTGTCATATCAGAAACTTCACTTCTTGATTTCTCAAGACTTTCCATAGTGACTTCAATCTCTTGCTTCAACTTGTTTACATTGTCCAGCTCAGCATCCACCATTCTCCTAAGGTTTATTTTTTCTTGAGTCAGATCAGCAATTAGCACTTCATTTTTACTCACTTCACCTAAGGCAGTGCCAAGTTGTTCCTCAAGCTGGTGTAGTCTTTTTTCTTGTTCCCGCAACAGCTTCGCATCTGAAGCCACTTTCTCTTCAGAATTAGACTTGAACTCATTGTATTCCTTTTGAATGGCATGAAGCTCCTTTTTAGATTCATCTCTCTCAAGGAACAAAGAATTTAATTGCACATTCAGGTTGTCTTCTGATACACGTCTCAACTCCAGTTCTCTCTCTCTTTTCTGGACTTCATCTTTAAGTTCTTTGATTTCTGAAGTCAAATTAATCAGTTGATCCTGGGATTGCTGATACATAGAGCTTAATCTATCTAACTCCGATTCTTTTTCAGCTAGTTTAGAGGTGCTACTCAGAAGACTCGCCTCTTTATCTTTGATCTCTGTCGTAAGCAAAGCAATCTTTTCTTGCAGAACTCGTATCAAATCAAGCTTCTCTTTAAGCTCTTCCTGCAATTTCCTCCTGTTCTCCTTCGTTCGCATGAGGTCATTTTGAAGGCCCTTGAACTCAAATTTGAGCTTTTCAGCTGAGTTCTTTTCCTTTTGCAGCCCCTGACCAAGGACCATTGCTGCAACCTTTGCTGATTTTAATTCATTAAACATAGCGTCCCGCTCTTCACCTTCTCGCCTAATTAGCTTATTTCGATCTTCCTTTTCATTCCGCAGCTGAGACTCAAATTGCTTCTTCATTGAATCAAATGCATCTTCCTTGTCCTTGAGCTTTTTTTTCATCTGGGTACATAAAAGTAGATCCTAATTAGTAAAAGCAACCCAAAGAAACTAAACTCATTCTTTCTGCCTATAATATTACATTTTAAAATGAACTTTAAGCTAATAGTCTAAGCATGTAAAGATCACTTGCCGGGGTACCATGTTTAAATTGTTTGAAACAAGTTCAGGCCAAACGGCAACTAATTTAGACAAGCTTGCACACCCCTACCCCATCCAACCCCACCCTACAAAATTATATTCTGCAGTCTCTACTAAGAAACATTGCTAAAAAAACATTGTACTAAGAAATGTTGCTAAGAATATATTGTACCTTTAGGTGCAACAAATTGCATCATGCAATGGATAAACAATGTCGGTAAGATTACAACTGACAGAAGATATAGAGAGCTTACAGATTCAATGGTTGCATCTGAAACTGCCTTCTCTTTTCGAGCCAAGGCATAAAGAGAACCAAGCACGCCTGAACCAACAATTCCTAGTCCATTAAGCAGAGAAAGGAAAGGATTCCCTGCACTTCCTTGGATTCTTTGCTGGTTACAAGAAAGTATTGACTGAGAGCATATAAAGCTGAGTATAATGTAGAAATGCAAGTACAGCAGAATCCATTCTCTCAATCATTTTTCAAAGAAATACTAGGGATAAATTCAGACCTCTGTTTCTTCTTTCTGCAGTTGCCCTTGAGAATCTGTATAGTATGAGAGCAGAGTTCGTCAGATTGGAAAAGGTTTCAGAGGTTATGGGGAATAAATTCTTCACAAATCCAAGTACTAACTAGTTCAAAATATCTGGGAAAACCTTTCAGATATTGACCACAATCACAAATAACAATGTAAGTAATTCCAGTTAATCATCAGGAAAATTAGGCTAGTTATTACTGGTCATTTACCAGAACATCAAAATACAAAGAAAAAGAGATTGAATGCACTCACTCCTGATAAATAAACCCAGTAATGAATGACTATGGAAAAAAGCAATGTTATCTCTTAATATGAATATGTACTTCTTTATGCTACATTTCCATCTCCTCATCGCAACATTTAGAAGTGTTTTCTCATGCTACATTACCATCTCTTGACAGCAACATTTAGAGTACACTTTCACCATGACAACTAAGGTGAACATAGTTATTACACACAAGAGACCCCACTCTTATTATCCAGATGCAGTTAACTTGTACTTTTATCCTCCCTTTTTCCTTTTGATCTCTTCCTCTCTCTCGTGAACTATCAATCAGAATGGAGTTAAACCATAAGAAGAATACTGACAAAGGAATGATGGAATAGACTCATAAATTCATAAGTGGGGAAAAGTTTCTAATGAAGCACTCGAGCCTTAAAGCTTGTCTTTTTGTGTCATTTCATTACACTCTAAAATTAGAAATTCAGCTGAATGACTAGTGTTTTGTAATTTATATTTGTTTGCACAAACCATTCTATTTGAAGGAGTCAACATAACTAGGGCTCTCCATTGAAAAACATGCTCTATACAAGTCGAGACATCTCGTGAGTTAAATTTTGGCAAAACCCATAAGTGTCTTAGTGATTTGGCCAAACAAAAACTACCAACTATCCCAAACTACTTTTCTTAAAATTAAAAAAATCATTTGATGGAAAGCACTTCAAATACAAGCAGATTCGAAAAGCTTAGCATGCTATTAAAGTTTACAAGGCTATACAACAATCAACAAACAAGCAGAAAATTTTGGAAACAAAATTTTTTGGGAAGGACATCATGGCTAATTTCAGCACTCTTAAATTTAACAAGAATCAATTATTAATAGCTTTTTTTGGAACTGTAAGCATTAATTTGGAAATGAAGAAAGAAGGGAGATGTCTGATCCAAATCTGAAGATATTTAGGAAACAAGTATATTGACTAAATACTATTTAGAATGCCTAAACAAGAACACTTAGGTTACGAAACCATTGTCAATTCCAGAATATCTTAAACAACATTCTTCCCAAATACCTGTCAGTACAGATGGCAATGGAGTGGTGCGGGTGTGGGGTGATGCAGGTTTAAGACTAAGCGGGCCAGGCGGGGTGATGAAACAGTGAGGGAGGAGGCCAAATAAAGTGGAACAAGGAAATGAGAAATCATCGTCAAAATATCAAGACGAATTTATTTGAGTTTTTTTTCAATTTGAATATAAATGCTTCTTCCTTTTTCATGTGTCTGACTTAAAAGAACAAGACATCATCGTCAAAAATAATGCTTGCTCCTCTTTACTTGTGTTTGACTTAAAAGTTGTTGAGATAGAACATGCATGGTTAATGTTCAAGAGTTTAAGTTATCTGTTTTTTGGCATCATACATGAGATTTAAAAAAAGTTAATAAAAATGTGGCATCATTTACAAAAGAGGGAAAAAAGTAATAAAATGAAAGCACTAGAGCCAAAGTCCGAAATCAGAGTTGTCTTTATTTTGAGATACAAGGTTTATGGATTTTATATGTATACATAACATAAAGAAGAAGAAAAGCAGCAAAGGTGAATTTAATGACGATAACTTACTCTATGTATGTGGCAATAACAACTTAAGTGGGATGGGGTGGGGCGGGGCGGGGCGGGTTTATGCGGAGCGGAGCGGGTTAAAAATAGAAAAAAAATGTTATGCGGGGCAGGGCGGGTTGAGAATTGTGGGTTTGACTAAAACCACACCGCACCACCCCATTACCATCCCTACCTTTCAGAGACAAGATAATATAATGGGCACAAACCTTAAGTCTGCCAACTGTTGACCTACGTTAGTTCCACTGATACATAAGTTCAAAACCTCACATGACTTGAACTTAAAACTGCTTTTTTCAGGAAACAAGAAAATAAGCACTTGAAATCAATGCAACCATTTTAATTGTCAAATCAGAAGCAGGCTATCATACCTTATATCTACCTAAGAATCGCCAAAAAACAATATATTGGGGACAACCCCTAAATCTACCAATTGGCAACATACATTAGTTCTACTGATGATAAGCTCAAAACCTCACATGACTCTTCACTGAAAAATGCTGTTTTTCAGCTAAGAAAATAAACACTTACTAATGCAACCATTTTAAGTGCCAAATCAGCAGCAAGCTACTATGAGTTTGATCTACCTAAAGAATCGCCAAATCTAGTTGGCATTAATTCAAAGCATCTCAACTGATAGAAAAAAAATAAATAAATAGCAATGAAGGTAAATCCCTAAAATAAGAACCTATTGTTAACTACAGTGAATTACTTCAAGAAATTCGCATTGATTGCCATTTAAGCCACTGAAATGGTCCTAGCTTTTATCATATTCATCAATTCTATAAACTAAACACATTGTGACTTAAAGAAACGGAGAACCCTTTGCTAAATCATCTTGTCATTAATTCGAAACATGAACTGATAGAAAAAGACTAAATGACAATGAAAGTATTTCTAGAATAAGAATCTATAGCTAACTATAGTGCAATACTTCAAGAAATTGGTGCTGGTTAACATTTAAGGCACTGAAATGCTTTTATCATATTCAATCGATTCTATTAAGTAAACACATTGTGACTTCAAGAAAGGGAGAACCCCTTGCTAAATGTGAAGGTGAATCTATTGCCAACTACAATACAATACTTCAAGAAAATTCATGAATTCTACCAATTAAAGAAACGTAGAACCCCTTGATTGTTTCAACTAAGAGCAAAAGGGGCAAGAATGATTGACCTGTTGACAAGCCTTCAAGAGCACTTGCCCTCAAGTTGAGAAGTGGAAGAACTGAGAACCCCACGAAAAGAATTGTCCTTCTGCTGCATAAATCGCTTTCCCTTTGATTTTCCGATTGCATACATGCCATAACCAGCCTCTTCTTTTTACATCTTTGGGCATTTCTTGGGCAAGAAAGCAAAGGTGTAAACTGGGAAGAACATAACGAAGAAGATGAACTAGAAAACGGAGAATGGCAGAGATGAGTTTGGGGAAAACAAGAAGTTCCCATTCTGAAGTCAGTGGATTTCTCCTGATTTCAACACACAAAAAATGATAAAAAGAATCAGATTTCAAGGCCAGTGATTGCTTTTATATGTTACTCCCTCTATCTCATGTTATATAGGCAGTAGGCACTTTTCATTTCAGACAATTATTAAAAAATTATTAATACATTGTTAAATTTTATTATTTTATATTAATATATATTAAATTAATTTTAAAAAAATTATTAATATACTAATAAATAATGAAATAAAATAAAATAAAATAATTAATTTTATTTTAATTTAATAAATAATAATCATATTATATGAGATAAATATTTATAAAAAATACTCCTGGGACAGAAATAGTACTAACTTACTACTTTAGGTTTAGGAGGACCAGATTTTTAAACTCTAATTACTCCCTCCAAATTTTGATTTATAATCCTGCATCAATTTACTTTACCCATTTTTTAATAGTCAAAGGAAAATACTTTCTAACAAATATGATTTTATATTTTATTAGGCTTTAATTTCTATGATCGATACGAATAAAAATAAAAGAGTATTTATTATTTATCATAATTTTTGTAGATTAAAAGTGTGATGCATGATATTGTTCATAAAATGTGATGGGTGTTTCACTTTTGAGAATTTAAAAAATTATTCTTTGATATAAATATTTTACCATGCTATTCTTAGATCATTTTCAATCCAACACCAGATCTTATTTTGACATAAAATTTAGTGTTTTAGAGCTCCAACTAAACACGAAATTCTATATTATTCATCACACAAATTCATTTATTAAATATATTAGTATTATTTTATTATACAGAACTTTTAAATAAATGTTATATAAATTGTATTTTAACTAAATCTCTTGTATATTTAATTTATTTTATGTAATATTTTTATAATATTAACTTTAGATACAAAAATAAACTATTTGTTTTATATATAACCTTTTTTAAAATTAAATTTATGTTAATAATATTGGATGTATCTACAAATAACCTTCATAAAAATTTAAAATGCAAACATATAAATTGTTGGACAAATAATATCATGTTTAACTTCGATCATAGAAATGACAATAAACAAAAATTATCGATTTCAAAATTTTTTAACTCGACATATAAAAATTAACGACAACGATACTCATTTGAGCTACGTAATACATTAGTAAAGCATTTATGGAAGCAACGTAATGATCTTTAAAGTTGATATTTATGTAGAATTTAATTTTTAATTATGCAATATTTATGTATTGTATTTTATTAGTTACTTCACTTTTATTTGTATTATCCATTATTATGTATAGTATATAATATTTGCTAGCAATTTATATTATTTTAGATAGTATTTTAGAAAGCATTATATATCACACATATTTTTTCCTTCTGTCGATCGAACGCCACGTGTCCTTTAGATGAATATATGCCAAGTGACAGTGGAGCACCTTTATCCATAACCTTATCATTTTTTCCTCTTTAGAATCCAGCCAATTTGACATGGATCCTAAATGATCAAAATTCATGATAATCGTGATATTTAATTAGTTTTCATTTTATGATTAGTTTTGAAGTTAAAATTTAAAATTTAAAATTATGTTTAAAATGTATTTATTTGAAAAAAATTAAATTTTATAGTGAAAATGAAATTTTTATAAGTTTGTAGAAATGAAGTACTTCTAGTCAATTGACGAAACTCCATACTGGATCACTTAAAAGAAGTAATAAAAATATCATATGTAGTCACATGATCCCCGAGTTTTAAATGACTTTAAACAACAACAATAACATATCCAGTGAAATCTCACAAGTGGGATATGGGGAGGGTTAAATGTATGCAAACCTTACCACTACCTCAGAGGTAGAGAGGTTATTTCCTGAAAACTCTTGTCTCAAAAACCCAAGATATGAAAAAAAGAGAAAGGAAAGAAAAGGAAACAGGAAGACCACTAATAACAAAAAGTACATGGTAGTGTGTAAAATGGTAAAAAATCAACATATATATAACAAATAATGGCAACCCATGATATAAAAATGTGACTTATCTTACTACCTACTATACCCCAAAATCAAACATCAACCTAATCCTACTAACCTATTACTCTAATCCGCGACCTTCACTCTTTTCTATCTAGGGTCATGCCCTCGGTGAGATCAAGTCTCGCCATATCTTGTCTGATTAATTTAAAATTAAAAAATGAAGTGATTCTTGATTTTATGTTTTGTTGTTTTAATTAGTGCTAAAATTGAAAAACAAAAAGATTACATTGGGGAAGAACATTTCTATTGGGGTCATTTCTGTTGTAGTTAATTTGATATTCTTATCTAATTTGGATTTTTTTTTTTAAAAGTAAAACAAAATATTTATAGTATTAATTGAACTTTATTTTTCTTACAAAGAAAACTAGTCGTATTTTTATGAGAATAATATTTTTGAGCTTCTATAGTTTGAAAATCATTATTAGGGTTAAGAAAATTTTGTTCAGAAAGAGATTATTAAGTATATATATACTCTCTTAATTGGCTGCCATATTATTATAAGTTCCATCTCTTCCCGTACGCATGTACGTAGGTCAATTCAATCAAAGCACGTTATAAATTTTTTATTTATCGTCATTCAAAGTTTGTTATTTTGTGTAATGAGGTCAATCTTTGTGATCTAACCCACTTAGGCAATTTAGCACCCCTAGACTCAATCTTGTTTTCGTTACCTTGATCTAGTATAACACTTACTCAATGAATATGAAATCAGAGAACAACCCAAGCACGTATAGGAACAAGTTTCAACTTTGTATTAAACTCGTGCCACAAAGAAGCACACAAACCCCAACCTTACAAAATTCGACCAAACCCTATTCTGCTTAAGACTGGTTTTCGTGTGCCTTTAAATAGGCCACATTACATACCTAGTCACATGTCAAGCACATGCCTTAGTTGATATTGCCTGACTGATAAGCCTTAACCAAAATTCGAAATAACTAGTCTATCTACAATGTTGGCAAGCTTACAATGGCTAAAAACTATCAAAATCACCCAATTGCCTATACATGTGCAAGGCACACACAAGCGGCCTTCAAATCTGACGTCAAAACACAACCTCAATTGCCCAGTTTCGTGTCTAACCACGTGTTTGTGCCTTGTCCAAGTCTTGCCTTGCACAACTTGCCAATGTGGTCCAATTTCCTAAGCCCTTGCCCTTGCCAAGCACTTAGTCCTCGAACTTATTTAGTCACAATCACAATCTTTTCTTGCCTTATTTTTGCCCAATCCTTGGCATGCTTTAGCCACGTCTTGCTTTGCAACCCCTGGCCAGGTAAGTGCCAAAGTCTTCATTCTCTTGAACTTAATTTTAACCAAAGTCATTGGATTTTGGCTAGATTCATCATGTAGATCCCTAGCCAAGTCCGAGCCATTCGAACCATCAAGTTGAGGGTCTAACACTTTGTTAGCTCTTGCACTATCAATTGTCTATATATACGTGCATTTATTGAAGGAATTGAATTCAAGCATTTAAATAAGTACTCATATATATAATAAATCAAGTCTTCATGCAAACTGAACTAAACTGAATCGAAAATTAACGAGAAGAACATTAATCAACTGCAAAAAGACATGCATGCAGTAACCTTTTTAGGTAGGCTAGTTGTTCTTCTTGACTACCATTACATAACTTAATTAACATAACTAAAGAGAACATGATATTCAAAGGCGATAAGCTAATCAAGAATCGCCAATGTAAAACTTGACTCCTTTATTCCTCCTTGTGCAATGCATTGCTCAGTCATGCCTCGTATAATAGATCTACATTCAGAGCTGCAGAATCTGTATTTTTAATTTTATTCCGTTAGAAAAATGATTTGGAACATTATACTAAATCATTAATACATAAAATAATATTTATTATGATACAGTATATTACCTGTGCATGAAAATGCCTTTGTCCTCAAAGTTCTTCCGGCACATTTTGCATTTCTTCTTCTGCAAGAATATTAATACAACCACTTTGATCTTCCTGAAACTTCAACTCACAGTCCATATACCTATATTCAAAATTCATAATTAATAGTATAATTAACCCACTCAAACATCACATCAAAGCAAATAAATCGATATATATACCTGTGAACAACTCGATGTCTAGGAGAACGAATCTCCATACGAGTGTAGTACTCAGACTGTTCAATCTCTTTAAGTGAAAGGTAAGAGGTAAAACCATGCCTCTTACATGTAGCAGATGGAGTTGGACTCCTAATTGGTATTGGTTTGGAGGAAGCCAATACACAAGGTTGTAAAGAATTAATTGGTGTCAAGCTTCTAATAGCAGGGTTCTTGAAGAACATCGAACTTGCTTCAACAATTTTTTTCTCGATCACTATGCGTGATCTTTCCCTAAAGACATCTAAAATCCCTCTTCTCCCTACATTAACTTTGGTATTAATGAATCTGTTTATAATTGTTGACTTATGCTCATCTGAATTTTCCATGAAGATGTATGATCAGCCAACCTTAGATCTGTCCATATATACAAGTTTAATTAATTATGATACATATAAACAAGTCAATAATTTGTTTCTAGATTTTAGACAATTTATTTTCGGCAAGAATAATAATGCAATAAACAATAACAACAACAACATACTCAGTGGAATCTCTCAAGTAGGTCTAGGGAGAGTAAAATGTATGCAGACTTTACCACTACCTCATAGAGATAGAGAGGTTGTTTTTAGAAAACCCACATCTCAAAGAATGATAATGCAATAAAAATAAATTTTTTTAAAAAACATGATTAAGAATATATTATGTAATTTAAGAAGAAAAATAAGTGATTTTTATAATGTGAATCTTTTGTTTAGTATGCAAAACACTGAGTATAGAGGGTGGAAGATAAGGTGTGGGTCATGGGGTGCTATAAGACTGGGGTGTGGTGGGGTGGGGGATGGGATGGGGTAGGGGTGTCAATGGGACGGTTCGGTCGGTAATTTTTTAAAAATTATATCATCCCAACTTTTTGGGTATTTTATAATATATAACCAAAATTAAAAATTTTAAAATCATCCCAATAATATCGGTACGATTCGGTTAATTTTCAGGATTCTTTTTATTATTAACGTATCACTTCAAAATACATTATTATTAAAATATTTTTTTGCAAATATATTTTTGAAGAAACACTTTAATTCACCAAAAAATCAAGAATATAAAATGTTCTTGCCATATTATTTGATCTAAAAATTTATATAGGAATATTTGCATAGATTTTGTCATATTTATTTGATGGAGTTTCTATTACTGTATCTTTTAATTCGAGATCTAATTAATTAAAAGGCAAAACTCAAAATCGTCCAATTACTAGAGGCCTAGGAACTAGGTTATATTTATATTTGAATTTTTTTATTAAATACATTTATATTTTAAACTTAACATGTTAATATATAAAATATATTTATATACATGTAAAAATATTCGATTCGATTTAGAAATATTTTGGATTTTTTTATAAACTAAAAAGACCATCCCAATTATTCGAGACAATTATAGACTTAAATAAAAGTCCACAATTTTATTGAGAAAATGATAAATATTAGTTCGGTATGATTTAGTTTGGTTGGTTTGATCAATTTTTCATATTTTTTTGACACCCCTAATAGGGGGTACTCGAGGGTGGAACATAAGGTATAGGGTGATGGGGATAAGAGTTATAGAATGTGGGATGGGATGTGTTTGAGAGTGGGTTAGATGGTACGCGAAGGTAAAGCATGGAATGGTGAGGATGGAATATGTTAGAGGGTAAGAAAAAGGCAATAAATGTTAGTTATGCAACTTGTTTTTTTAAAAGAGAAGACATTTTTCTCATTTTTAAGTGGAAGATAAGGTGTGGTGTGATAGGGATAAGAGCTATGGAGGGTGTGGGATGGGGTGTGCTTGAGGGTGGGGTAGATGGTGCCCAGATGTAAGGCGTGGGATGATGAGGATATAAGGAATGTGCTTGTTAGTTGTGGAACCTGTTTTTTTTAATAGGGAAGGAATTTCTTTCATTTTTAAGTGAAAGATGAAGTGTGGTGTGATGGGGATAAGAGCTATGTAAGGTGGGATGGGATGTGTTTGAGGGTGGAATAGATGGTGCTCAGAGGTAAGGCATGAGATGGTGAGGATGGAATGTGTTGAGGGTAGGAAAAAAAATAATATATGTCAGTTATGGAACTTGTTTTTTTTAGTGGGGAAGCATTTTTCTCATTTTAAGTAGAAGATAAGGTAAAGATGAAATGTGTTGGAGGGTAGAGAAAAAATAAAAAATATCAGTTGTGGAACTTATTTTTTAGTAGAGAAGATATTTTTTTTTTCATTTTTTTAAAAAAAATAATAAAAAAAGTCGAGTAAGAAAAATTGAAAAATATTTTTGTCTATACCAAATACACACTAAAGTTCTATATATCAATACAAAAAAATTCACTAAATGATAACAATTTTGCTTTAATTTAAAAAATTTAAAAGAAAATAAAAAGAGAAATAACACTGATTAAAGCTCAAGATTGTGCACATCAAACAGAACAAATTTGATACGCAAAACCTATAATAGATCAAAAAAAATTTGACAAATACATTAAGGTTGAATCTTGAAAACACATAAAAAAAATATTGTTAAAACAAAACAAGAAGAAGAACTAGCCATGAAATTGATTGTCTAAAGTCCGCTGTTAAATATCTTTTGATAAAATCTTGTTGTTAATGATGAAATTTTATTGATTAGTTGAAAAAAAATGTATTTATTCGTATGTGTGCAAATGTATATGTATGTATGTATGTGAATGTGTATGTGAGAGAGATTAAACAAATCAAGTCATTAACAAGAAAATTTGGCAACAAATTTAAAAAATTCTCTTCTAAAGAATGATTATAGTTATAAAAAGATTTAGAAATTACCGAGTAATCTTGAACAAGATTTGCACTTCACAAAAATAGAACCATGGAAGTAGGTATGTCCCCTGCAAGAAGATTTTCAGCATTAATATTCTTTTAATAAGGAAAATGATGAATAATAATAAACAACTAGCACAAATAATTTTTTAGAAAGAAATTTAAAGTTATACCAAAAATTGTGTCTGATTTTTCATCATTTTGAAGAAAAAGAGAAAATTTTATGTTAATAATGGTTGCTTTCTTTGGTAATGCGTTTAATGAGCACTATTGTCTTCAATAAATAGTAAACATACTCATAACACAACAAATGACAAACTTATTACAAACTCATGAAATTCACGTTATTTTTTGGAAGGTGGTTATATATCAAAAACAAGGGTGAAAAAAGAGAGAAAATATTCTATCTTAAAAATAAAGAGAATATATTATTTATTTATTTTAAAAAGAACATCTACTGTACTTTTTTATAATTTTTTTTATATAAATCAACTTATGTAATGTGAATAACAAGTCATTACTGGAACTATATCACATTTTTTAGTGTATATACATATTTTAATTTTTAAAAAAAATCTTTGCCCCAATTGTTATACAATAGAGTTGTAATTCACTAGTTATTTCAGATGCTCGCCAAAGCTTAAAAAATCCAAAGATTATTTGTATTCCTCGAAAATCTCTGCGTACATCACCATTTAATTATGATCATGAGACTGGAAAGTGATGAACGAAGTGCACCTAAGAGGGACTGGAAGGTGAATTAGGTGTTATTTGTTTGCTCACTCTGTGTATGTGATTGCAATCGTAGAAGCCTTAAGTTTGAGTATCAAAATTGGTTATCATGGTTCCCACAACCCTAGTTGTGGGTTTAGCCTAGCATAATTGAAGAAATCAAATTAAAACAAGATGAAGAAATCATAATTCGAACTTACAATTGAATGCGCAACCAAGTTACGGATTACAACCACGAACACGCGGATGAAAAAACAATAATTAGATGAAAAATTCTTCAAAACGTCGTTCTCTTGTTTACTTTTATCTCCAGCAGTTCTCAATAATGCAAAATGACCTAAAACTACACACACACACACACACACACATATATATATATATATTAACTAAAACCTAATCCGAATTGAAATAGAAAAACCAACTTTCGGTATGGTCAACGACAACTACACGGACCGCGAGGCACTTCACAGTCCGTGAGACGGTCTGTGTGACCTCACTTGGGCAATAATTCCAGGGCAATTCTAGTTGATGATTCTGCCTCCCTTCAACGGTCAAGCACACGGTCCGTGAGACATCACGCGGCTCGTGGTGGGTCCCTTGTGACCACACTTCGTGTGGCCCTTCGTATTTTCCACGATGCCCCACGTCAGTGACACGGTCAATTTCACGGTCCGTGTGCTTTTCCACGGTCCGTTTCAGGCTCTGCGAAGCTTGCCTTGGATCTTTTGTTGCCTCCTGAAATTCTTCAAACTTTGGCCCACGATGCAGCTCACGGTTCGTCTGATAGCTCACGGATCGTGTACTGTCCCTTGAGGTTGCACTTTGACAATTTTGTCTACCACTTCAATGGTCACTATTTACGTACGTCAACCACACGACATGGTACACGGCCCGTGTACAACTTCACGGTCTGTTAACCACTCCGTGGGTTGTGCCTTCAGTCATATTCAGCTTCGACTTAGAGTAACTCCTAGCCAAGTTCAAGTGCAAGGCGACAGTCGGTCCCACAATCTGTGAGGCTGTTCATGAGCCATGAGGCCTTCCGTGAAGCCTCACTTGGTCCTTTTCTATTTTCCTTTGGCCTGTGGTGCCTCACATGAGCTGGACGACAACCCCACAGACCGTGTAAGTCCACACGGCCCGTGAAAGTGCCCATGTAGGCCTGACTGTCCAGTTTCTTCATTTTAAGCTTTATTTTCGTCTGAATCCATGCCTCAGCCTTATTCCAAAAAAATACCACTAAATGAAACAGTAAACCCACAAATTTGCTTGAGAACTCGCAAAAATTCCAAGTTAAAAGTGTTATCGGCGTCGCATTTTCATGTTCAGTACATCACCATTTAATTACGATCATGATATGATATATGTAAATAAGTCGATAATTTATTTCTAGATTTTAGACAATTTAGTTTTAGCAAGAATGATAATGCAATAAAAATAAATTTTCAAAAAAATTATGATTAAGTATATGTTTGGTATGAAGAAAAATAAGTGATTTTCATGATGTAAATCTTGTGTTTGGTATGCAAAACACTATGAATATAGAGGGTGGAAGGTAAGGTGTGGGGTGATGAGGATGGAACTATACGGTATGGTGGGGGGTACTCGAGGAATCCTGCAACAATCACCACTCCTACAAAAATAACACCATTGACATCCATCTGTTTGTTCTCATTCATCTGTTCAGATTTGAATTAATCTAACATCTGATTTACTTTCGATGTAGTCAGCGACAACTCTCTCTATCAAATAAGTTAAATTTCTTACATATACCTAGATGGTTGAATACCAATGCCTCTAATTTTTCTCACGAGAGTAAGTATCTAAAGATTCAAGAGGAGCAAACTGAATTAATATAAAGAAAGTGACTCTTCTCATGGTTAGCAAGCTTTTCAATATTATATTGTAAATTATCTTTCCTAAATTGTTCATGATTTTTATTCCCTACTTCTACTTGGAATTTGTATCATATATCCATAGTAATTTTGAAATCTTGTTCAAATCACAGTTTGATCTTTATTAATAAGAACTCATTAATCACTTATTGTAACATACTTAGACCGATCGAGTACATCTTCATATTGATTACTCTTTATACCTTAACCAGCGATTGTTTGTATATTTAAGGTGGTCTAATGTTAAGAATATATTCAAAGTAAAGTAAGTAACAACATATATACATACCTACAACAGATAAATAGGGGTCAAAATAAATACGATACAAATACTAATCTCCAGGTACTTGTGCAACTCAATGCTTAAATACAAAGTCAAGGAAGTCACTATTATGCCTCAACTTTTATTTTGTCTAATGTTAAGAATATATTCACAGTAAAGTAAGTAATACCATATATACATACCTACAACAGATAAATAGGAGTCAAAATAAATACTATACAAATACTAATCTCCAGGTACTTGTGCAACTCAATGCTTAAATACAAAGTCAAGGAAGTCACTATTGTGCCTCGACTTTTATTTTCTTAGTTTGGATTTGCAGATCTTCCTTAGTTGTTTTCATGCTCCTCTTCCTTCGCGGCCACTGGAATTGTACTTTTTCCACTGTGTGTCACTTCCTCTTCTATGATATGTATTCCTTGTGTAATACATTTCTTTCCCCTCTTTCTTTTCAGCTTAATGGATTGTTGTCCATTTGTTATTTTTTGGGGGGTATCATCTTCAATAGCATAGATTTTCTGAACAATTAGACTCCTTCGTGGGTTTGTACTATTCGGATCGACGCGGACAAGAAAGTTAAATTGTTTGTCTTTACTCAACACCAATAACCAGGTAGACAGTGTACCAGTCACGAAGGTCTAATGCTTTTGTAAACACAGAATTGATCAGCACACCACTCACGGGTATAGTTGAGATCCCAAAAATTCTTAGTTTACAAATAACATATTAAACCAAGCAGTAGCAGTAAACAAATATGACAAAGTTATTTATATTGGCGGATGAAACAGGTTGTCTAATACTTTGATATATTGAGACTCGTACGACACATAATTAATATTGCCTCGTCGGCAAATAAATTTATGGGGTGAGGGCCGATATGTAATGAGGAGAATAGCTAGGAATAGAAGCGTATAAAATTGTAAATGATAGTACCTCGTCGTCGACTAAGATTATGGTTTCATAAGTGCCTTCATGACATGAATTTTTGTATGAGATGACTGATCCCTTGCGAATAACCAATACTCGCATCACTCATTCAGTGAAGTTTTTTGGAAATCTCAAATTCGCTATCCATGAGTGTTGAATCTGGATGATTTAAAAGTCAGAAGAAAAAGCAAAAGTCAATATTACGTATAGCCATGGGTGTATAGCAATAGAGTGTGTATCATACAATGAGTGGATCCTAAGTTTAAAAACTGAATAAGTTGTGACACCCCATAACTCTATCCTCACATGTACCTATGTTTTGAGACTCATTCTTACATATGAGAAGTGTATTAGGGTCATAAGAGACTTCTAACACTTAGACGAGTTCAAAACTTCCCAATAGATTGAGTTTCTAGTGATCGATTATGCAAGGGTCAACTTTAAACAATCATAAATCTTAGCACACAAATAATTAGGTGGTCCATGACCTGTCAAATGAAATTTCTTTGAATTTGCTTTCCAACGCAACTGGTTTCACCTCATTTGGAGTTTGGAGTCAAAAGTTATGATCATTTTACTGAACACTGTCAAAGTATAGTAGATCCACGAAACCACATACAGGTCGTGGACTGAAGTACAACCCGTAAAGTAGGGTTCGTGAAAAGATCCAGAAAGTCAAATTTTAGCTCCAGACTTTACGAATCCATCTACGGGTCATGAATAACTCTCGTGAAAAGTTCCAGTAGTTTAAAAAATGTGCGTAAAAGTTCACGGAAGTGACCCACGAGTCATGGACCGTTTCACGAGCTGTGAAAGTGGCCTATGGATGACTTTTTACAGCTTTTTCTAAAGGGTTATTTTGGTCTTTTCCCACCCTTTTAAAGCCTAGACTCGACTTTTTATACCTAAATTAAGTCCTAAAACCTATCAGTTGATTATTTTTATGCTCAAACTCATCCTTCAAACGTAGAACGAGATTTGAAGAGAGAAAAAGGCTAGGGTTTGAAGAGAGAACTTTAGGATTCTTCCAAGCTACTCCAAGATTCAAACTTTCAGGTATGTAAGACTAACTAAAATATGGATTTTGTTCTTACATGGATGTTTCTTGAAGGTTTTCTTAAATTCTAATGTATATCTATATAATTTTGCATGAATTACAGTTTTTATGAATTAAATACTAGAAATTGACGATTTTACTTTTCTACATGAACCCTAGACTGAATTTTTATTATTTTACATATTTCATATAAATGAGTAAGCATGAGTATAATTTGAGCCTATGAAATCCATGTATGTTTTAACTTTACTTTTGTTTTTTTCCTGAATGTTATGAGTTAGAATGATGCATGATAGGGTCTCTAAAAGTCAAGAGATGATCCTTAAAGGAATGTAACTGAAGAGTTGATGGTTAATGTGATGAATTGAGTTGATTAGAGTCTTTATGAGACTCATGATTGGAATGATTAGAGTGATTGAGGTCTTATGAGCACTGAGTCTTGGGAGGAGTATCGAGCACCGAGCCAAGTGAGAGTAAGTCCAACTCGAACTCCAGAACTACGCCTCCAAGCATGGGAGAAGATTTAAACCATTGAGTTGGATGTCTCCTTTTGATAGGTCCCTGAAAGAATAGAGGACTCATTTGATTTGATCCAATCCATTACAGTTTGATTCGTTCTTTACCTGGCAAGTACTGAATGGTTGGAGCAACATCAACGAGATTGTTGTACAATCACGGACTCACAAGTGATTGTTGTCGGATAAGAGAAACTCCCAGATAGGTTTCATACTGATAGTAGTATGACTTGATTAGATTGTATTGATTGGTCTGTCTACTCTTTATTCTGTCTACTCTTTATTCCTGCTTTAGATAGACCTTGACATTTTGATTGAGTATCTTTGAGTTGTTGTTATTCTACCTATATCTGTTTCACTCAACTATTTTACATACTCGTACATTCTACGTCCTAAAGCCCATTTGGGCCTGCATCTTTTCATGATGAAGAGACAGGTGCTAGAGATCATCAACAGGCGCTCCGTTGAAGATCTTCTCTTTATTTCAGCTGATTGGTGAGTCCTCCTTGAATTTGGGGGATGTCTATTATTTCATCTAGCTTTAGAGTTAGACTTTAGATTCATCTTTCTTTTGATTGGAGGTAGTCATAGACTTGTGATTGGCGCCACTAACTAGTTGCTAGAAGCTTCACAAACTAGAGTCGATTTGTTGATTGGATATTGATTTTGAGCTAGTTCTTTCCATACTAGCCTATTTACTTAATTTAACTCTTCATATATTGAGGTTGTCTACTTTCTATTTTCTTTAAGTCTTCCGTTGATGTGTTATTTATTGCTTGAATGGATGTGATAAGGCCAAATGGTTTGCTTGGGGTCTAGCAATAGTCTCTGAGTGTCGGCCACGTTAGGGTACCCTCCCGGGACGTGGCATAAGTGATAGGGGGGATTGTTGTATGATATCCTGGATGATGCAAGAACTTACAAAGTTTAATGCAATGTCAATTCGAAGGACGTAATTCGAGTAGACCGGAGAAGAAGCAATATTGTCCTGCGAGCAGAGTTAAGAAGGATGAGGATAATTGTAAAGGGAAGACATAAGATGATAGCAGTAGGAAAATAAGGGCAAACCGATAAAGTAATGATAGAAGTTTGGAGAGAATCTGGGCAGAGGATATGCGTTTATGTGGTATTAATAAGCAGAGGTCGTAGCTATTGGCAAAGGGTGTGACAGATCATTAAAGAGGGGATGGAAATAGCGGTTGATCGCAAGGGTTATATGTTAACAGAAAGGTAGTTAAAAGAACTAGTATAGTTTATTTAAGTGAGGGGCATTTATGTAATTTAACTTTAGTTTTTTAGAGTTGGTGTTTTTAAGGTAGTATAGATAGAGATAGAGATAGAGATAGAGATAGAGATAGAGATAGAGATAGAGATAGAGAGATAGAGATAGAGATAGAGATAGAGATAGAGACAGATATAGATATAGATATAGATATAGATATAGATATAGATATAGATATAGATATAGATATAGATATAGATATCTATCGACTTTCTTTTTTCTTTTAAACAATCAGTTCAACATTTAAATATAACATCAAATGAACTTACCTATTGAATAAGAAATATTTAGCTATAAATAAGAGCTATTATTTGCCAAGATTGTGTAAATAATTTTTTTTTTCTTTTGAAAAAAGAAGAAGAAAGAAGTAAACATGATTTGTGCAATTAGTCACAAGTATGTTAAGCCCCATCCCGAACTCATTTTTTCGCATTTTCGTGCACCATTTGTGTTGACGTGGCATCTTCAACTAATAAAGTTATTGTGTTTGTACACACGTGTCCGCCACGTGAGTATATATTATTATAAGTTGAATCGTGTCCCGTATGCATGTACATACATTAATTCAATCAAAATATGTCATAAATTTTTTATTTATCATCATTCAAAGTTTCTTACTTTGCTAGCTCCCACACTATCAATTAGTACCCATATATGTGCATTTATTGAAAGAATTCAAGCATTTAAATAAGTACTCACTAGACATAATAAATCAAGTCTTCATACA
>JBCEWC010000812.1:0-49083 GCA_038996855.1 Solanum aculeatissimum | reverse complement strand
ACGACTAATAATGAAAAACAAATGATAGTATGTAAATACGATAAAAGTAACAAATATAAGACGAATAATGACAACACGGAATATAAAGATACTCCTACTCCTACTAACCTACTAAATTACAAGGTTATACATCAACCTAGCTACCCCTACCAACCTATTAGTCTTCTATCCTAAGACGTATGTGACCTCACTCCTTTCTATCTAAGGTCATGTAACGACTAATAATGAAAAATAAATGATAATATGTAAATACGATAAAAGTAACAAATATAAGAGGAATAATGACAACATAGAATATAAAGATACGATTATTCCTACTAACCTACTATATCATAAGGTCATACATCAACTTAGCTACCTCTACTAACCTATTAGTTTTTTATCCTAAAATATGACCTTCACTCCTTTCTATCTAAAGTCATGTGAAGATCACGCTCTCGATGAAATAAAGCTTCTCAATATCTATTTTTGAAGAATCCGAACAACATAAATTAGGGCCACCCAAAGAAAGCATTTTGTTTTGACTCAAATAGTGACAGACAAGGAAATCTCAACTTGCAAGCAATCACCAAAAACTTGGGGCCCATAAATAAAAGTGAAATGAAAATTTAAAACGTGTTAAAATTTGTAAAATAATATCCAAAAAGAATATTTAAAAGATTTGAAATTAACCACTACCATATAATAAAAAGAATATATACAAAAAAAAAAAAAGTATGATGTAAAAGGACAGCCACTCAGAGTTGGTGGACCTGTCTTGAGATATTTCTTTTTTGGTTAAAAACAATTAAGATATTTCGTTGCTCAATTGATTGAATATTTAAATTTTTATCTTATTCGGTAGATATTATTTTCGAAAATTAGCTTTCGACTCTCTATATAAAATAAATAATCTCATTATTTAAGTATAAAATATAATGATCCCAGCGCGCTAGTGATATCGTCCACTATGATAATACATGTTTACTTATATATTCAGCATCTCTCCTGCATTTTGCCAAATTGAAACTTCTCATCTTAAAATGAATTGTTATATAAAATGTGTCTCGAAATTAATTAATATCTATAATTAAATGCAAAATAAATAATTTTAAATTTTATTTTAAAATTTTTATCCCTTAAATTATTTTAACCCTTTTGCACGTGAAAGCTGTGTATGGACAACTTGTTAGATAGTGACATTAAATCAATCTCCTCCTTATATCAACCAATAAAACAATCCAATTTTTCAAAATATTTTTGTTAGTTTTTTTTTTTTTTACCTTCAAATAAAACTTTCAATATAGTTTATTGTTTCTACCAATTTAATATTCTTTTTCAATTTTTCTTTTTTTAGACGAGGATTTTCCTAAAACAATCTCTCTATCTCTAAAGTCTGCGTACATTTTACCCTCCTCAGACATCACTTATAAAATTTCACTGGATATGTTGTTCCTGTATCAGTTTATCGCTTGAAAGTCCTTACCACCCTTGCCTTTCCGATAGACCCTCGACTCAAAGATAAACAATACAAAGCAGTTCAGAAAAAGAAGCATAACAGATAGTAAAGCAACAAAACAATACGATAATCGAGATATAAGGAAGCATATAATGACTAAATAGTATTAATATATATATACTTATGGAACATAATGTAACAGAATAAATAGTTACAAATTGAAGAAGTCATTTGGATGGGCAGGAGTTTCATCAAGTTTAAGATACAAAGAGAAACTTAAGTACAGAAAAAGACCAAACCAATTGGAGATACTAGGATGTCTAGCTAGAGCTAAACCAAAGTTTTGACATTACAAATTACAACAAACAAAACTTAGTAGAGATTATGCTTCACTGATTTTACGGCGTTAAGCAGCTTTCGGAGATCATAGCTAGGCCTCCTTACCGGCTAACAGAGGGCTGGAAGTTGCAGAGAAACCAACTCCGTTAGACTCGGGGTTGGAGCACTCGGGTGATTTCTTGCTGAGGGCATATGGTGCTAAGTTCATCACCCTGCAAAACATGAATCTGCAATTAAGTCTCAATGCTTTCTTGTGTTCTGCTCGCGAGTATCCAGTAAAGCATAAGGAAAAAACAAGAAATGATTTAGCACTTTACCTTTCCTTGCGCTTCTCCAGAAACCGAGCCAGAGATGCTTTTCTAGCCTGTGGAACCGCTGCAGAAAATGGGAAAGATAAGAAGCAATGAAGGTTGGACTAAATGAGTTGTGTTGAAACTAAAAGATTTTCTCCTTAGGACTTGAATGAGTGCTAAAGAATTCAAGAAAGTAGTTACTCAAGCTTTTACGTCACAAATATGTTATGAGTTTCCACTCCGGGATGTCATACCTGCTGGCATTATGGTAGTCGCCACAACAGGTCCAAGTGATGTGACAATATTTGGAGTCTCCAATGTGCCATGGGGAGCCACTGTGATGTTCCCAGTTTTGGTTAGCTTCATGTCAGCTTTGTTTCCAGAACTGCCGTCAGCTTGACCAATAGGGTGGGAAGAAACTGACATAGGGCTCGAAAGACCCGAGGCAGGCAGCATGTTTGGGGTTTGGTTCATACATACACCATCTGCAGCAGCAGGTTTTGAGGCAGATGCCTGAAGTTGAAACCTTGGTTGAACCACATTAGGTGCAGCACAACCATTTCCAGCCAAAAACATAATAGCCTGTGCCTGCGTAACACGCCCATGCAAATATAAACCTTAGAGAAACTTCATGCTAATTGTATTTTTTTCTCTTTCTGGATTAATGATGGCCTTTCTTTATATTAGTTTGCGTGCATGCGAGAGAGAGAGAGGGGGTACCTTCTCAGGAGAGATATCACCGAAGACATTAACTGTCCCACCATAGAAGATGGTCAGTTGAGCAGGTGCTGCAGAACCTTTGGAATTAAACCTGCAAAAGATGTACACATTTAAGACAAAGTTTCAGCCACCATTTCAATATACTCGGGCTTTCTTAGGCATGTTATCTTATATTTTTTACGTTTTTCAATCAACAGTGTGTCAAGTAACTGCATAACAGTCATCATATTAGCATTAACTGCATATTGATGTGTTCATAGTAACTATCGAATACAACATCTGTAACGCAATATATAGAGTCTGTTTTGAGTGCACAAAATGATGAACTTACCAAGGTTCAGTTGTCCCAGCCACAGAGCCACGCGATGGAAACATTGAATGAGGAGCTGTAACAGGAATTCCACCAGGAACTTGCTTCATCTGGCCAGTACCACCAAAATGAGTCTTGTAGGAGGGAATGGTCATGTTAAATGGAAGCATCTTAACATCATATGGAAGATGCATTGCATGCACATTCTGTTGCAGATTATAAAGCGTCAAGCAAAAAAATGTTCGTTGTCACCCGTGGCGATCTATTTTTTCTTCCCAAATGGATTTAAAAGAGGTGTGATTCATTTAAAAAAGAATCCATAGACAATAAAAGCAGGAGATTGTTAACAATTCTTTGCAGTTGGTTCCTACTTCGGATATAACTTCGCAAATGAATGACACAAGAAGTTGAGATAACTGACACGTGGAAGCTACTCTATGGTTAACTTTCCTCCCGTGACTTCAGGTAAAGCTTCGGCAAAGCACTAATAACAAATAGATTCACTAAAAACATGGCATATTTTGAGTGTTTTCATCTATACGTTGCACAGATCCCATACAAATATATATATATATAAATCAACTTTTGTTCAACTAAAGGGACAAGACAAACCTGGAGTTCACCAGACTGACGTTTGAGACCAGTATCGACACCATCTGTGGCAGATAGAGCTTTGAAGGTGTTTTCATCTTGAGCAGAGTTCAAAGACATGAAATGAGGTGCACCAACCTTGTTCGACAATGACCAGCGTAACCCTGATACAAACGAGAATCATTTTAACTTAATACATACAAACAATAACAAAAAACATGGACAAAACTAGAAAAGTTCTGTACGGACTCGGCCAAAACTAGTAATTTTACTCCAAGTCCCCTAAATATGAACAAAAATTAAATTCAGAACCTAGTTACTAACACCAGATCTTGTTATCCTAGAATTTAAAACCCCCATAAAGTTCAAATCTTGGCTCCGCCACGGAACAAAAACTACAAACAATCCAAATTACTTATTACCTCAGAATACAATACCACAAAAGGAAATCTTTCGTTTTGTCCAATTGCTTAAGAGTTTCTTCTTTTAGATTCAACGAAGAAAACATTAACTACCAAAAGCAAAATTCAGCATAAACTTCTTCAAACCAAATGGATCAAACCAACAATCATCCTCAGACTAAATCAATTTCTTTATCAAAAGGATCTTTATTCATAAGCTTTATACTTCAAACTTCTCGAAAATTTAACAAATTACTAAATCAAAATCAACATACCCCGCGTAATCCCACGAGTGAGATTTAAGGAAGGTAGCGCGTACACACACTTTACCGTTTACCCCTACCTTGGCAAGTAGAGAGGTCGTTTCCAATGCCAAGGTAGAGAAGTTGTTTCCAATGCCAAGGTAGAGAAGTTGTTTCCAATGCCAAGGTAGCTCAAAACAATTACTAAATCAAAATCAATCAATCAAAATACCCAGCATAACCCCACGAGTGGGGTCTAGGGAGCATAGTAAAGTGTACAAATTACCCCTTGGCAGACAGAGAGGCTATTTTCCATAGACCCCCCTCAGCTCAAACAAATTACAAAATCAGAAAGTCAACAATCAAGCCAAAAATTCCATAGGAAAGTTGCATATTCAACAGGAAAACCAACTCACCAAGCAACAACAAAGAAATATAAATCCCATTAACTCAACAACACCAAAATACTCAATTTAGCCAACAAATTAAAGAACACTCATGCATTAAACAACTTCACAAATTAAATAAAGTAACCTTTTTTTAGCTGAAAATTCAAAGGCAACCCATTTCTCTAAACTCATAAATGAACCAAAAAAACAAGTAAAGATCAGATTTTTATGCTCACAACAAAGCTAAAAAATTCAGAATTTTGGTTAAAGAAAACAAACCAGAGTCTTTGCAGCTTTCAACAGGTTCTTCCTTGACTACAACTAAAGAATCCTTAATATTCAATCCCATAAAGTCCCTCTCCATATCTGTGATTTTTCAAGAAACACACAAAATTCAAAATTTTAAGAAAAGCAGCACCCAAAGAGGCAGATCAAACCCAACCAAAAACTATAAAAAGAAAGAAAAACATAAACAGCAAACCCCAGAAACCCAAAAGCAAAGAAAACAAAGAAAGGAATGAAAGAGAAATATAGTACTAAATGCTTCAAACTGCAGCAAATAGAGAAATTGATAGCTTTTTCTTTTTTACTTTCTTTTTATAATCCTTTTATTTATTATTAGTGGCTTAATCAACGTTTTTTCTCTTTCTTTTTTGGTTTTAGGGGAGTGTGTGTATGCACTTCAACAACATATACGTGTCCACCGCCAAAGGATATGGTGAGGTGAATAGGGTTATTGAGGCTGCTCCTTTATTAATCAGAGGTTCAAGTTTGAGAAATTAAAAAAAAATTGATAGAAAGTGTTTCCTTTCAAATAGAGCTTTACGTGGTACGAATTCAGATATAGTCGAACTCTGGACACCGGATAAAAAATCAAAAAAATATATATACGTGTTCGAGTAGGGTTGGCAGAAAATAGAATATATGATTTTTAAAAAAAAAATTTATATTTTTAATAAATATTTAGTGAAAATGTGAATTTAATGAAGAGAATAAAATATATATATATATATAATTTTTTGTTATATCGAATAAAAAAATATTATTTGTAATAGATCATCGATTGTAATGAGTATATACCGAGTCAAATATAATATATTATTCTTTTTACAAAAAATGACTTATTGTAAAAATTATGAATTTGAATTATAAAAATAATTACTATTAAGAATTAAAATAAGTGATTTAACTAAATGTATGAATTCGAATCATAAAAATTCTTACATTTTCTATCAAGTCAAACGATGTTATATAAAATATAACCAATGAAATATATCTCTAAAGAATACGTAAAAGAGAAAGACAAGCAAAGTAATATTTTGAAAAAATGATCGCACTGTACTATTACAACAACAACAACAAAATACCTAGTGAAATTCCACAAGTAGAGTCTAGGGAGGGTAAAATGTACACAGACTTAGAGAGGTTGTTTCCGAAAGACCCTCATCTCAAAAATATCATTATCAAAAAGAATAAATACTAAATATGAAGCAAAACGCATAGGTACATCGTTTTTTATGATCGCACCGTATTATTGGCACCCCTAATTTTAAATGAAGAAAATGACTTAGGGGTATTTTTGACATTTCAACGTTGAATAGTTTTTCATGTGATGCTAATAAAGTAGGGTAGGGGGTAGGGAGGGGGTGGGGACAAGTTTACCTATAAAACCGGTAAATAACCGGCACAACCGGTAAGGGACCACGTGCGATGATTTAGATAAACACATGTTACCAAATATTATTTCCCCACCCACTTGTCTGTGGTACCACAAAAACATGTGCTGTCATCGACTTCGAAATACGTGCAAGTGTCTAGATAATTATTTTGTACGTTAAAATATTTAATTAGTATTGTAATGGATACGAGTTAGTGTTTGTAGAGTTGTCATTTGAGGGCAAATTAAATTAAAATATCAGTACAAGTATATATCCATATTTTTGTGTTATTTTATACACATAATATATAAACGTGTTTCTTAATCTAACCTCATGTGATATTTATGTCTTCTAACTTTGAATGTAGGAACCTAAACTATATATCATAAAGTTAAATGAGGAGACACACACGTTCTGTATGACAAATTGCATGAGATGCATGTGTCATATATCGCAAGTCGCATGAGATCTATCATGCGGGATCGATGCGTGTATCTGTTTTTCAACTTTATGATGATTTAAATGTCTAGTTATGCACACTCAAAATCAGAAACATGTAATACTTCCTGAGACCAACTTAAAAGACATAGTTATGTTTTTTTTTTATCTTATATAATTTTAACTATTTAATTTCTTACTCGATTTGACATATTGTGTACTTATACTTAACTAGATTTTCAAAGATACAACTACTATATATATTCCATCTATCTCATTTTATGTGTCGTTGTTTGACTTGGTATAAAAAAAAAAATTTAAAAACAAGACTTTGAATATGATAAAGTATGCTCTCCTAGGTGGGGAACTACGCCTTTAATAGGTGTCGCAATAGCCTTGTTTGCGGTACTTCTAATCTATTATTTTTTGGAGAGAATGTGCTTAAAGAGAATGATCTGGGGTTCTTGCCGAGTAAAATCATGCAGTATTAAACACGAGATAGATTTTTCAACTCATGATGTAGAATAATTTTTAGATATTTGTATCGCTGTAAATGATTTAATTAAGGATAAAAAGAATTTTTTAGAGTTAAATTGCTCCTAATTATAATACGATGATATTCTTTTTGGGACAAATTAAAAAAATATCACATAAAAATGAAATAGAGAGAATAATATTATTCACAGAGTGAAATTGACACCACTTGATATAGGATGCCTTTTGGTGCGAGCGTTAGTTCAATGCCTACTTTTGATCTTTGAAGTTGGAGCTTCGAACCTCAACCTAAGCATATTTTACAAAATGTAACATATTATTACTTAACATTATGGTTAAGTATTATTGAAATCAAGATCAGTGCGGAGACAGAATTTTTACTAATTAAGCGAGTTCAAAATCTGAAGAAGCAGACACACGAAATAGTTGAAGGAGATTCAACATCGACTATATATACATAAAAACTTATTTTAATCATATATGAAGGAAATTCAAATGAACCCCCTAAATATAGTATAGCTCCGTCACTATCGAAGACTTCTTCTATCTCATTTTATGCATCATTGTTTGACTTAACATAAAAATAATTTTTTTTAAAAATAAGACTTTGAATATGGTAAAGTATGTTCTTCTAGGTGGGGAACTACTCCTTTAATAGGTGTCGCAATAGCCTTGTTTGCGGTACTTCTAATCTATTATTTGGGAGAGAATGTGCTTAAAGAGAATGATTCGGGGTTCTTGCCGAGCGAAATCATGCAGTACTAAACAGGAGATAGATCTTCAAACTCATGATCTATAATAATTTTAGATATTTGTGTCAATGTAAATGATTTAATTAAGGATAAAAAAAAATTTAGAGTTAAATTGCTCCTAATTATAATACGATAATATTCTTTTTGGGACAGATTAAGAAAATATCACGTAAAAGTAAAATAAAGAGAATAATATTATTCACAGAGTGAAATTGACACCACTTGATATAAGATGCCTTTGGTGCGTTAATTCAATGCCTACTTTTGATCTTTGAAGTTGGAGCTTCGAATTTCAATCTAAGCATATTTTTACAAAACATAACATATTATTACTTAACATTATAATTAAGTAGTATTGAATTCAAGATCAGTGCGGAACCAAAATTTTTACTAAGCAGGTTTACAATTTGAAGAAGTAAACACATGAAATAGCTAAAAAAAAAATTCAACAGCGACTATATATACATAAAAACTTATTTTGATCATATATGAAGAAAATTCGGCTGAACCTCCTAAAAATTTATTTTGATCATATATCGTTTCTTCTATCAATAACGATATAACTCTTTTTCGCGCTCTTGCTACGAGTAAATGATGGAGCTCTTACCCCCTTTAGTGATTTTATTCGATGCAAATTTTATTAATCGGATTAGTAAGTACTTATTCATTAATCAATTAAATTAAATTATTTTTTTAATTAAAAAAATTATTTTATTATTAATAAAATAAAGAAAATGAAGTGCCGTACGATATATTCTCGAGAAATTAGGTTGTGGATAAAATTTAAGGAACATGTGGGGCCCAAGACATGTGTCGTGGGCCCACTGACCAATTTGTAGAAATTTAAGCAGGTGCGAATTTAATAATAGGATAAGGGGTATATTCGTAAATATGAGGAAGATAAAGTCCAATTTTGAAAAAAATATTATTTTATTTTATTTTATTTATTGGGTTGAAAGGGAAAATTAATTTACCCCTCATAATTGTTAATCGTTTGGTACGCGGAATAATATAAAGTAGAATTGAGATATTCTATGGTAATTCTGTTGTTTTAATAAAATAATCTCAAGTTCAACGACTAATATCTCAAATAAAATTTTATAACAAGAAATAATTTATCTTTAAAAGTTTTTTTTATCGTTAATAAAATAATTTACAATCACACAAATATTTAAAAATTATTTTAGATAATACATTTTTTTCTTAAATATTGTGTTCAGTCAAACAATATCACACGATAAGAAGGGAGTAATATATTTTCTTCTTCAGATATTGATGTTATAATAGTATTGCTATTGTTTTACATTTTCCAAAAATGAATCCAATATTAAATATATATATATATATTATATTAATTCGAAATAAATCCATATTGCAACACATATTATTTACCTAATTTTTTATGTGCCTTTTAAAAAAAAAAGTTTCTTTTGGTTGGAAATTGGGTGACACCAAATTCCACTATATTAATTTAGTAAACCATGTGCTTAACCTCTTAAATTAAAATTAATTGCTTTTTTAATTTGGTTTGACCAGATTTTTTTTTTTTTAGATATCAATAATTCTTTAAATTATTTGGTATTTAGCAATCCATCCCAAATAAATAAAATATTAAAATGATTTGGATTTATTAAAAAATAAATTACATTAAAATAAAGAACGTGGCATTTGGTGGTATGAAAGTTGAACTTTGCACGCAATTTTGTGAAACAAAAAATTGATTAGTTATACCTAACTAATTAATTATTTCTTCACGTGTTTGGTCAAAATAATAAATAACAATTCTTATCCACGGGGCGGCGGAGTTAGAAGTCTGAATATAAATTTGATCGAGTCAGTAGCAATAAGAGTAATAACATATTTAATGTAACTTCATACGATGAAATTTGAAAATGTCAAAAGACATGCAAATTGTTTTGTTTTTCGAGGTCAACTTGATTAAACTTCAAAACTAAATTGAAGTAGCTGAATTTAATATTTAAAATCTTATTTATGGTGTATGCTATTTGCAAACGACATAGTACTGATTGATGAAAGTCGAACTAAAGTTAATGATAAATTGGAGATTTGGAGACACGCTCTGGAATCTAAAGGGTTCAAACTGAGCAGGACCAAAACAGAATACTTGGAGTGCAAATTCAGTGTTGCGAGGGATGAAATAGACATTGATGTGAGGCTTGCCACTCAACTTATTCCTAAGAGAGAAAATTTTAAATATCTTGGGTCCATCATCCAGAGTATTGGCGATATCAACGATGATGTCACACATCGTATTGGGGCAGCATGGACTAAATCGAGGCTTGCCTCTGGAGTACTATGCGATAAGAAGATACCACCTAAATTCAAAGGTAAGTTTTACAGAATGGTGGTTAGACTGTCTTTGCTGTATGAGGTGGAGTGTTGACCGATCAAAAACTCACATGCTCAGAAGATGCAAGTCGCAGAGATGAGGATGTTGCGATGGATGTGTGGTCATACTAGGAGGGATAAAATTAGGAATGAGATCATTCAGGAGAAGCTTGAGGTGGCCCCTGTGACCCCCTTGGATTTCGGAGTTACACGAAGGAGTAGAGGTAGACCGAAGAAGTATTGGGGGAAGGTAATCAGACAAGATATGGCGAGACTTGATCTCACCGAGGACATGACCCTAGATAGAAAGGAGTGGAGGTCGCGGATTAGAGTAATAGGTTAGTAGGATTAGGTTGATGTCTGATTTTGGGGTATATCAGGGTAGTATGATTAGTCGCATTTTTATATCCTAGGTTGTCATTATTCGTCATATATATGTTGATTTTTTTACCGTTTTACACACTACCATGTACTTTTTGTTATTAGTAGTCTTCCTGTTTCCTTTCCTTTCCCTTTTTTTCATATCTAGTTATTCTGCTTGCAGGTTTTTGAGACGAGGGTTCCCAAGAAACAACCTCTCTACCTCTGAGGTAGTGATAAGGTCTGCGTACATTTTACCCTCCCCAGACCCCACTTGTAGGGTTTCACTGGTATGTTGTTGTTATTAGATGGTTGAAAACTATACGAAAAATGCTATATAAGTTGAAATCTATCTGATATTAATATGATAAAAAATTACATCTTAAAATGTTTGTCAAAATTCATGTAGCTTGACCTCGATAACTGAAACAGTAACAAGTAAAAGTGAATGGAGGGAGTAAAAGAGTACTACCTCTGGTCCCTTTTATGTCACGTATTGTGATTACACTTGCATTAAGAAAAAAAAATGATTTTACTATTTTGTCCTTATTTAATATTTTCTTTTTTATGGTCATGTTTTCAATTAATGATACTAAATATGTTAGATATCAAAAATTAAAATGTATTTGGACCCAAAATTTTAGTTGAAATGCATTTAGTTCTTCAAGTTGGTCATTAACTATTAAGCAGGGGTGGAGCCAGCATACAGGGAAGGGGTTCATTCGAACCCCCTTCGGTGAAAAATTATATTATTTATATAAGGTTAAAATAATTTTTTACGTATATATATTATAGATATCGAACCTCCTTCAGCTAGTTCGTGTGTTTGCTTCTCTAAATATAATAACAACGTTAAAGTAAATGCAATAAGCAAAACACGATCGATAGCAACAAACTATTTACTCTAATTCGTGACTTCTTAATCTTCATATTTAAAGTCACGTTCTCGATAAAATAAAAAATCTTTGCTCAAATAGTGTATTTACGATAAGAAACTTGACACTTTGAATTGTCATTTTAAAATTCAGAAATCATAAATTTGAAATTCTGGCTCCACTTCTACAAATTCATATATATAATTTAGGTGCCATGTGATTTTTTTCTTTTATTAAAATGACTAGACGTCGGCGCCCATGCCAACGCGGGCCCGATGTTTGTTATTTTTGTGTCTCAATTTATGTGATATAAATAGAATTTAGAAAGTCAAATAAATTTTAATATGCTTTTTCAATATTTTAAATTATTAATTATTGTGAATTATAATATATTTTTTTTACATAATTTTTAAATAAAATATGTTATTCCTGTTGTCCCAATTTATATGGCACTGATAAAATTTTGAAAGTCAATTTTTTTTATGTTTTTTACTTTTTATTTTTTTTAATTATTATGGTTTATATTATGTTTACATTTTTTTTACATAATATATGTTATTCATCTATCCTTATATATGTGACACTGATTCGAGTATTAATTGAACTTTTTGTATGTCTTTTAATATATATTTTAAGTTGTTAATTCTTGTTATTTATAGTATTTTTTAATTTAATTTTCATATTATATAGATATATTATTATTGCTAATTATGTAGATTTATGGTAATTTTACGTAGTTTTCTAATTAAATAATACATGTTATTTCTTTTTCCCTTTTATGTGACGCCGATAGATTAATTTCAATAATCAATTAAATTTTGTATTTGTTTTTTAAAAAAAAATTAAAGTTGTCAAATATCATGATTTATAGTATTTTTTATACTTATCTAGATTCACGGTAATTTTTATGTAGTTTCCTAATTAAATAATACATATTATTTCTTTTGTACTCTTTTATGTGACATCGATAGATTAATTTCAATAATCAATTGAATTATTTATTTATTTTTAAAAAATATTGCAATGAAATAGCTAAAACAAATATATCAATATACAGTTGCCTACTTAAGCAAGCAGTATCGTCTAACAGTTGTCTACTTCAATTGCAGAAAAATAATTTGGTCCCTCAACTTAAATATTCCTTCTATATTTATGATTTGGAGGATAAAAATTAAATTATTTAAACACAATTTTAAACTTTTTAGAACATATAATATAAAAGTATTTTCAATAATTCTCACCAAACATAGCACATAGCTAGTTTTAATAAATTAATGGGAAGAGAATAGGTACATTCATTAAATTAATAAAAAGGCAATAGGTGAATAATTTTCATTAAAAAAATTAATTCTTCTTTATTACATACATTAAAAAAATGTTTATATATATAATTTTTTTTGGTGAAACAAATCATCCAACCCCTTTTTATCCTTATTCATTATTTAAGTTTATTTTTTATTAGTATTTTCATCTTTAATATGTTTTCAACAAATTTTAAATAAATAAATGTGACTTTTGCATTATTTGTTTGTGATTGGTTATATTTTTTTCTTTGTACTTAAAATTATTATATTTGAGTCGAGTGTCTTTCGAAAATCAGGGGTGAAGCAACCTTATGGCTAGGGACGGCATAAAATTATACTATTTATACATGATTAAAATTAATTTTTATGTATATGTAGTAGATGTCGAACCCCCTTCGATTAATTCATGTGTTTTCTTTGTCAGATTTTGAATTCCCTTAATTGAAATCTTGGCCCTGCTACTATCAGAACCAACTGCTCTACCTCAATGAGGTAGTGACAAGGCTGTGTATATTCTACTTTTTTCAAATTCCATTCATGAGATTTCACTTATATGTTGTTGTTATTATTTTTTATGTATATATAGTAGATGTCAAAACCCCCTTTGATTAATTCGTATGTTCATTTTTTCAGATTTTGAATACCCTTAATTGAAATCCTAACTTCGCTAACAACCTCTCTACCTCGACGAAACAGTGGCAAGGCAGTGTATATTCTATTTTGTTTTTTAAATTTCATTCGTGAGATTTCACTTATATGTTGCTATTATATTTTATGTATATATAGTAGATGTCAAACCTTTTTCGATTAATTCGTGTATTTATTTTTTCAGATTTTGAATCCAATTAATTAAAATTCTGACTCTGCTACTATTGGAAACAACCTCTTAGGCTATATATATTCTATTTTTCAAATTCTATTTGTGAGATTTTACTGATACGTTATTGTCGTTATTATTTTATTTATTTATTTATTTTTGTAGATAAAGTATTGGTCCCCTCTAAAGTATCCATCATCACATCGTGTTACTTTGAAGGCCTCAAAATAAATTTAGACAAAAAATGCCTAAAATTAATGTTGAATCTTTAATTATCCCATGTGACATGCATGTTCATTTTTATTACAAAGTACAAAATTAAATTGAATATTAATGATACTATCAAGACTAATTTTTTCAAAGATATTTTTTGGGGGGCGAATTTTGAGACGCATATTAAAAAAAAATTGTGGCGCAAATAAATGATGTAGATTTGTATGGTGTACGTCTTAGAATTTCAGGTGTAAGTGTTTGAGTTTAAAAGCATATATCTTGACAGTAAATGCGTATGTTTTGAATATTAAATTTGATTTTAATTGTTTGAAAAATATTTTTACTATAAATATGTGATGATACGTATAATTTATTTTATCATATTTTATGCTTCTTTTAGTGTTGCGCAAAATACCTTACGTTATGTCTCCAACTTTTAAAACGCTAATCAAGGCTCAAGTTAGAGATATTATTGTTTTTTGAATTGAAGTCAAAAATGAACTATCTAATTTATTATCAAACGTGACTTCAGGAGTGAAGTTTGAGAGGAAAGATTTCATTTACTTTCTGCAAAGTGCGTGACCTGCTCGCACTCCCCCCCCCCCCCCCCTCCCCGACAAAGGAGGTTACCTTCAGACTTTCTTTTTCTAATCGTACCATGAGCTAGCCCATACATCTACTATACTAGTGGAATACTACTTTTAGTCAAGTAAAAAGGCCCATCTGAGAGCAAGGCAATCTGAGAAGAGACTTAGACTTAGAATTCAAAAACCAAGTTAGAGATCACTAGACATCTCGCAAAGAGCCTGATATGAAAATTTGAATAAATTACGAGTAGAATGACTCATTCCAGAAAATTTTTCCTAGAAAAAGGTAATACCCTACGATTCCTACTTCAGACCTTGCTGCTGACTTTGAAGGATGTCTTCTTTTTTTTCTTATCACTCAAGCCACACTTAATCGCCCTTCACCATCTTAAAATTATCATCGAACATTAAAATAACATACTCAATACAATTATATAAATAAAACTTGAAACAAATAATAAGGTCACAATTTTACACATCTAAAGGGAGACAAATAAATATACACTTTTTTTTAATAATTATGAAAAGTTTTTATAATTAATTTCTTTTAATAAAAAATTAAAAAAAAAATACCACCAAATATTAAATATTTGGCTTTGAATATGACATTTTTGAATTATAGAAATAATTTTTTATTCAAGTGTCGGTATATCTTATCATTTGTATATGGCTATAATGCAATTGACGTAAATTCACAATTTCCATGTGTTTTATAATATGGTCTCTATTTTTCGTAATACGTGTATAAGTTATGTAACAATTTACATCTTTTTCGTATTTCGATACGATATATTTTTATCCTCGTAGACTTCATTCCCATTCCCATGACCCCACACCGCTATTCCCTCCGACCCCACATCTCATAATCTAATTCATGCAAAATTGTATATGCTTGATAAAATTCATTTGTATCTTTGAAATCAATCGTATATGTACAAGTTATATGAGAATTTATTATTCTTTCATTCTTCAATACACCTTATCGCTCCACCTAATCCTCATCCTCACAACCCCGCACTTAAAGGCGAAATCAGAAATTTAACTAAGAAGTGTCAATATATATATATATATTATGTTTACTAACTACCTAACTGAAAAAGTTTCACTTTTTAAAAAGCAAAATGTGGCTATTGAGTGACAAAATAAATATAGTTTTTTTTTCAAAAAAAAAAAAGAAGATTATTTATTGTCAATTTATAGATTATAATCAATAAATTAATAATTTGACTAAATGCACAATAAAAAGATATCCACCAATCTTGATTAATTTGTTGACTATACTTTCCATTATATGATGGTTGTTTTTTTTTTGGAACACCTAGGAAATTATTTTTTGAGTGTATATTGAGTGAAATTTTTTTTATAATAACTCGCAAATCATATAGAAAATGTAAATTATATTAATTAAGTTTGATAAGATGAATTTGATTGAGATTAAAATATTGAGTGAACTCACTTTTGATGAATAACTTACAAATCATATGAAACATATAATAAATTGCATAAAAAAAAGTATGGTAAGACAAACTCGACTAAATAGGGTGAGAGAAATGCCTCGATTTCGACATCTCCGAAATACTTTACCACCATCGTAAGGTAGAAATGTTGTTTATGATCAAGTTTCCCGTTCTGATGATCAATAGAGCTTTTCATTCATAAAAAAATAACATATCTAGTGTAATCGTACAAGTAAGATTTGAGGGGGATAAAATGTATGCAAAACACCTTACCCCTATGACCCTACCTTTGTGAGGTAGAGAGGTAGTCTCCGAAAATACTTTCCAGGATAAGATGTATGCAGAACACCTTACCTACCCCCTACGACCCTACCTTTGTGAAGTAGAGGTAGTTTCTGAAAATACTCTCCAACTCAAAAGAAGTGTAATCGTATGATTTTTGAGAGGGATAAAATGTATGTAGAACGCCTTATCCCCTGCGACCCTACCTTTGCGAAGTAGAGAGATAGTTTCCGAAAATACTCTCCAACTCAAAAGAAGTGTAATCGTACAAGTGAGTTTTGAGAGGGATAAGATGTATGCAGAACACCTTACCCCCTGTGACCCTATCTTTGTGAAGTAGAGAGGTAGTTTCCGAAAATACTCTCCAACTCAAAAGAAGTGCAATCGTACGAGTTTTGAGAAGGATAAGATATATGCAGAACACCTTACCCCCTGCGACCCTACCTTTGCGAGGTAGAGAGGTAGTTTCCGAAAATACTCTCCAACGCAAAAGAAATGTAATCGTACAAGTGAGTTTTAAGAGGGATAAGATGTATGCAAAACACCTTACCCCTATGGCCCTACCTTTGTGAGGTAAAGAGGTAGTTTCCGAAAATACTCTCCAACTCAAAAGAAGTGTAATCGTACAAGTGAGTTTTAAGAGGGATAAGATGTATGCAAAACACCTTACCCCTATTGCCCTACCTTTGTGAGGTAAAGAGGTAGTTTCCGAAAATACTCTCTAACGCAAAAGAAGCGTAATCGTACAAGTGAGTTTTGAGAGGGATAAAATGTATGTAGAACACCTTACCCCCTGCGACCCTACCTTTGTGAAGTAGAGAGGTAGTTTCCGAAAATACTCTCCAAATCAAAAGAAGTGTAATCGTACAAGTGAGTTTTGAGAGGGATAAAATGTATGTAGAACACCTTACCCCCTGCGACCCTACCTTTGTGAAGTAGAGAGGTAGTTTTCGAAAATACTCTCCAAATCAAAAGAAGTATAATCGTACAAGTGAGTTTTGAGAGGAATAAGATATATGCAGAACACCTTACCCCCCGCGACCCTACCTTTGTGAAGTAGAGAGGTAGTTTTTGAAAATACTCTCCAAATCAAAAGAAGTGTAATCGTACAAGTGAGTTTTGAGAGGAATAAGATATATGCAGAACACCTTACCCCCCGCGATCCTACCTTTATGAAGTAGAGAGGTAGTTTCCGAAAATCTACAAAATAACTTTGTATATCATCAATCAAATTATCAAACTTCTCAATTCATTCAATTAATTTGAAACCAAAATTTTACTAACACTGATGTATCAAGCAAAATAATAGAACAGGACTGTACAGTTTAGCCTATCATTTCCACAAGAAAAAAAGGTAAACACAAGATAGAAAACAGTCAAGAATTACAGGTCTCTGATGTAATTTTGACGTCCAAAGAGCGAGCCAGAAGCTTACGATGAAGCACCTGATCCAGCCTCGAGGGGCTCGCTGATTTCAAGAAGCTCATTGCGAAGACCTATAAAAACAACGGAATCTGTTTCGATAGGTTTAAATTTGAGTAGAGCTGAAGGAATCAAATCCTCCTGTTCAAGTGTTATAGCCCTCCCCCCAGCAGCTGGAAAATGGGGAATCACACGCCTCTTAACAGGCACCGGATGTAACAGATCAAACTCTAAGCTTGGTTCCTTCAACGCCGAGCTCACAAACTAGAAAGTACAGACGAAAGAACCAAATATGAGGAAGAAAAATCTAACAGAGAAAAAAGTAAAGTAAATGCATATGTATACATGCTAACACACACTTAACTGGAATATATAACATGTATAGACACCAGATTACCAATGAAACATCACATGGAACAATAGATACGAAGAAAGTACTGCACGATAGATCTGAAGGTATCTCGGAAAACAAAATGTAGAAAAATTCAAAAAAAGTTGAGGCAGTTTAGGGAAGAAATGAATGTGTATCACTCGTTAACAAAACAACTTTCTGGTATACCAAAGTTCACTTATATGTTAACTTTATGCTATTCCATGTTTCTTGTTTTCTAGTCGGGCACAGTTGTTGTTCGTATTTCCTAATAACATCAGGACTAAAACTAGAACCCTACCTCGAATCACCATGAGTGACTGTTCTTTCACAACATATTTCCATCCTATTCGACATTTAATTTTCTGTTCATATGGAGATAAAATATTGAATTTCTGCTTTAGTAAATTTTTTTATGCAAGCTATACTTTGTGTTTGATATCGTTAAAACTTTATTTCTTTTACTTCACTTTTTCCCTTTTTATCTGTTGGTGAATCAATAGCACCTCTTATCTTATTTTTGTCAGCGTAACTGGATGGAAAATCGCCCTGCAATAAATTCATTAGCAACATCACAAATCACAATGACTAATGCAAATTCAACTCTAACTACACAAATGGTCCCCTACAACATGGGAGAGATCTTCCTTGTACAGATTTACTCGTTCTCTGTGTCCCATTCTCCCTTTTTTTATAAAATTACTCATTCCTTTTACTCATTCTTCCATTTTGCAAGTCTTTTGTAATACCATTATAAAGTGTACGGGATATCTTGAAAACTTAAAGCTTATTTATATCACCACCTTCTTGGTATATGTCTAATGAGCTATTAAAATATCCAGGGGGAGGGGGCAATGAAGAATCTTTTATTGCTCTCGAAAAGTTAATGCATTCTATTGCTTAGTATTCTGGAAATAAATGAAGCTTTACTTTTGAATCTAACGTAATTTCCTAGAAAAGAATTCCGAATTTGGATTTTGTAATTTGACCATTAATATAAATAAAAGTAAAAGGCGAAGTACAAACCTCATAAAGAGCACTAGTTGGCTCAGAAGGTAGAAAAACACCTTGAAGCAATACTCCATCTGGAAACTGTATTCGGATAATGGATTTTGTGTACTTCTTTGTTGCAGCTTTTGCCTGCTTTTCCCGATAAGATTTAGGAATCAATAATTTCGACTCTTCTAGTTTCTTTCTCTTCATCTCTGCCTCTCTTCTCAATTCTTCATGTGAGAGGTTAAAGAACGAGTCTGGTAGCACAATTTTTGCTGCTACGCTCTCCGAAACAGAAAAGAACACCTTAATCTATTGAGTACAGAAATAAGAATGTCAGAGGCAGAAAATACTCAAATAGTGCAAGCGCTGAACAAAATGTCATACGAATAGGATATTAGAATGTTGTTTCAAAAGTATGAAAAGTGTTAATATAACTTTACAAAATTAAGCTTGACCGTATTCACCAAATTAGATAACGTTTGGTAATTTTCACCATGACACTATCTTATAAAAGTTTATAGAGGCAGTGGTGTCATTCCATTTCTTGGAAGAATAGACATAACCCAATGAATTAATTCTAAAGCAAAATTAACGAAGTTTGATCATTACATAAATAGTAAGAAACATAGAAGTAAGGAACAAGATAAGTAGTTCTTGTCCTACATACAGAAATGAGATAATCGTATAATTCTGTCAAAGACTGACCCACTTATGAAAGGTTCAACTTCAACTTTAACTTTCCAAACTGTACATCATGTACTCTCTCCCTCTTTCTCTTCCCCTCTCTCTCTCTCTCTCTCCAACAATCCCCATCAAAATCACAGTTAACATAAAAGGTAATGCCTTTATGAAATTATTCGTCGATACAGACACTGAAGAACAAAATCGGAGAAGGATTTGGACCTGTTACCTTTTTGTTCAAATGATTATAACACAAAAAGACAATTCAATGAATATGCATTTTATTAGAATTGTCTTATTATTTCCTCCCCATGGCTTCTTCACTTCCGTTATTTTTTTCCGAACTGCTTTGAAATGTTTTTCCTTGAACCGAGGGTGTATTCGAAAACAACTTCTCTACCTCCCAAAGTCAGTGTACACATTTTACCCTCCTCAAACCCACTTGTAGGGTTACACTGGGTTGTTGTTGTTGCCTTATTATTTCCTCGTGATGAAAATCCAATATTTTGCAAAATGAAACACATTCATCGTGAAAATATTTTACAATTCTAAAGAAAGCCTATTTTATCAATTTAAAGTATGTTGTGATGTGCAGGGTTATCAAAAGCAAAATGTGGAAAAAAGCTCAAAGGTCGGTGGGGCTTTCAAGTGCAAATAAAGTGTAGGCTTCAATGAAAAAAGGCGCAAAGGGAGAAAAAATACAAATATATATGCTTAGTTGAAGACAGATAATTTATAAGCATGAATGACATATATGAACAAAGAAATTGAAAAACAATTACGACAAAGTGAAATTTCAATTGTTTAGTGTCGTCTCTTCAGAAGATGTTCCTTGGCAAGGAAACGTATGTTTTAGAACCTTGATTATGACACTAAAGTGCGCATTAAACAAGCGAAGCACTCAACACATTTTGATCCTCACTTCAGGGCTTAAGCACACTTTGATAACACTGGAGACGTGATCTTACCCACTTGAAGACATTGCTTGAGGTTTCTAGGCATTGTTAGGTTGTTGTATAACCAAGACTAGCACCTATTACAGGAGGCCCAAGGTAAAAAGACACTCGAAGCACCCTGAAGCAAGGTGGGGAATTATTTCAAAATTATTAGTGCAAAAGTGCCAAGTCATCCACAACACACGATTTTAGGAATCTACAAGATAAAATGAGAAGAGGAGTTACGGCGCTGGGAAGCAACCTTGCAATAGGGTTTGGAACTCTGAAAACTCGAGGAGAGGCCACCTTTAATTCTTTCAAAACCCCACTTTCCTTGAAGACTAGGTCATACATGAAAAGTGATAAATGCGATTAAGAAGCACTTTGAAGCTGAAAATTGGTTGTAAAATGCTTTGACATGCTCTTTCTTTTGGGCCTTTTTCTTATATGTCTCTTAAAAATGTTTGAAGGCGGGCCTTGTAGCAACGGTTAAGTTGTATCCATGTGACAAGTCATGGGTTAGAGTTGTGTAATCAACCACTGATAACTTGAATTGTAATAGGCTGCCTACATTACACCCCCTTGGTGTGCGGCCCTTACCCCAACCCTAGTGAATGCACTGGGCTGTTCTTTTTAATCTCCTAAAATGCTTACAAGTTTTTGCTAATTTTGTAGTTTAATGTAATTATTGTAGCTTTACTTGATTTTGGAAGCTTGTGTGGCTTATAGAAAGTATAATTAAACCCGGGAACCTATCAGAACCAAATTTAAGGAAGCGTATTTGAGTTGAAGTTGAGACTGATAGACACACAACTGGAATCCCCCACCCCCGAAAAAGGGAACAAAACAGAAACACAAGGAAATAAAAAGGAGGACAGAGAATCCTTATCCGTTGACCACGGTGGTTGTTACTTGCTAGTATCATCCCAGCTACCTCGACCTGAGCAGCACAAGAATCACCCCCACCCCCAAAAAATTCAAAAAATCTGTCGGGTGCCAAACAACTGGTTTGTCAAGAGTGTGGCAGTCGGCAGATGATACTTGAAGGTTATGTGCCCTTAAATGCTCAATAATTAGGTATTTTTACCAATCTCCCTTATGGATAACGAGATTGGGAAACAAATCCTTACAATAGATTGTGAGTAATGAGGCTTTCTTTTTTTGAAAATAATGTAAAGCATCAAAGGGACAGCCTGGTTCACCAAAGATCCCGCATTCACGGAGGGCCCGGGGAAGGGCGCACCCCTAAGGAGTGCAATGTAGGCAATCTACCCTAAACATCAATGGCTGACTCCACGACTCGAACCCATGACCTATAGGTCACACAGAGACCACTTAAAAGTTGCTCCAAGGCTCTCCTTCACATAATGTAAGGCATTGTTCCAATGAAAAAGAAAACATAATGAAATTAGCAAATAACAATTTTAGTTCGAAATATCCAGTGTTTCTCACTAAAACTTTCTATCCTAGTATAGATTTGTACAACAACTAGACTCAGTCCCAAACAAATTGGGGTACTGGTAAGAATTAATACATACAGAAGATGATAAATTCACAACAGAAACTAAATGATGAGTATGGAAAGCAACATTTAAATATCTAACTGGATATAGCAATGTATGATATTAAGCTTATGACTGTAGAATAGAATCGCTTAACATCCAGTTCATGTAATTAAAATATATCTATTATGAAGAAGCCCAACCAAAGTAATTGTGGCAGAATCAAGAAATAAATGATTTTACGTCGTAGTTGTCAATCTAAACAAAAGAATCATATGTTTAGAACAGCTGGTTTAGCAAATGTCAATTTCTTTCTGCCTACGGATTTCTCTGCATGTAACAAACTATGACATAGAGAACACACATAGAGAAACAATAAGTTTTAGCTATCCTCCCATACTGAATTTACCTTCAAAAGAATCTTATGATTGTCAGTTCTCACTGAAGAATAATCTAGACCAAAAGTACGTCAGCACTCAGTACTACCCACTCTATAGCTCTCCTTCCTAAATCCTGATAAACATGAGAAGGACCGATAAATGAAAAGCACCAGCTAGATGCTCAGGTCCCTTTCTTAAGGAAATACATGTTACCACAAAATGATACACCCAATTAACATATTGTTAGCATTTCATCTCCTGCATACAAGTTTGGCTATCTGTGTTCTCAGATGAATACGTATCATGCATGTTAATTTACGAAAAAGCATAAAAAATTATGGAGTCGACAAATCCAACAGTTCATCTCAGAAGGAATATGTAAGAAAGCAACAACAAACCCTATGTAATCCCACGAGTGGGGTCTGTGGGGAGGGTAGAATATACACAAATCTTACCTCTACCTCGTAGAGATAGAGAGGTTGTTTCCAATTATGCAAGAAAACAAATAAACACATTGTTACTCCATCAACTTATCAAAAAATAGTGCTATTGTTGCACCTATTTCAAGTGATATTCAAGCTTTAAGCATCAATCCACATTCTCTCAAACATATTATGACCAGTTGATCACAATACACCAAGCCAGAAGCTATAGTAGCCTTTAATTATTTAAGAAGATATGGACTTAAAATGCTATATCAGGATGACAAAATCATTCATCAATTCTCATGAGAAAGGGATTTGATTAGTGGGAAGCACGAGTAAAATAGTCAAGGCGCTACATTATATTCAACTAAGAGAAATAATTGGACGCCAAGCACATTTTGTCGTTGAAGCATCAGGAAAAGTAATAAGGATTCAGCAGTATCAAAGAGTTTAAACATTCAAGCACTAGCAAACAAAAGCTTTAAGTTTGACATTCTATATAGGAATTTAAGAGCACATGGAAACTAAAAGACCGAACTTTGATTTAAAAATAATCCAAATTCTACCTGTCTATCAATCTTCTTCGGCTCAACTGGTTCACTCGCCTTAACTCGGGATGCTGATGCCAACTCTTCAACCTTCTTTGGTTCCAAAAATGAAACAACATTCTTAAGTTTAACAAGTTGTTCTTCAGAAGGAACATCCATCACAGCCCAAATTTCCTCACTTTCTTCTTTCAACTCAAATCCAACAAATTCCAATAGCTCCACTCCTCCTACAACATCACCTATAGCCTCCTTTATCTTCGGATTCCCCATCCGTATTTTCCTAAACTTCGCATTCGTTGGTTCCTTCACAATATTCCCTAACAACTTCATAACCACATCCACTGATCCATCTGAAGGCTTTCCTGAAACATACACACTCACAAATTCTTCCACTTCACTTTTAACTTCTTCAACATTACTTTCAACTCTCAAATCAGTCACTTCAGAGGTTAAACAACTATCAACATGAGCTGACACCTCTTCTTCAGAACCAAAAGCAGTACCACAAACAGGACACTCAAAAACATTTAATGAATACCCATTTGGATTCCTCTTACTAGAAGTAACTAATTCACCATATGGATCAAAACCATCCCTTAATTCACTTTTCTTAACCTGATCAACACATTTATCCTCAATTCTTTTATCAGAATTAACTGGTTTTTGAGGCAAAGGCTTTGTATTTTGCTTTGTATGTAAATTTTGTGATGACAAATTATTAACATGATTTGGGGGTGCCCCTGAAGAAGAAGAAGAACTACCCAAAACTCTACCTTGGCCTTTAAACTTACCTGAAGAAGAAAAGGAGACTTTTTTCATGAATCCCTTCATTTTATCCTTCATATCACCCATTTTTCAAAAACACCCTTTTGCTAAAACCTGTCAATCAATCAAATCAAATCAAAATTTTGGAAAAAAATCAATCTTTATTATATGGGGTTTCTTATTTTGTATTTGTATATATCAAGAAAGTGAGAAAAGGGGAATTTTTTTTCCTTAGATACCTTTCTGGAGCTGAGAAATCTAAGGAAAAAGCTTAGGTTTTCTTCAAGGTTGAAATTTGGGAAGAAGAAACAATGAGAAAGTGGAAATAATTTTTTTTTTTAATTATTTAATAAATCTGATTTTGGAATTTTTGGAATATGGAGTTTGACGGTTATAATTTTAATTTTATAATTTATAAATTAATTTTATTTTATTTATAAGGTAATAATATATATCTTTTACCCTATTTATATTGTATTAAAAGTATAAAATTATTAGAAATGTTATTTAAATTTTTTTCTCTTTATTAAAATATTTTACTTTAGATAAAATCGTTTTTTCACTATTCTTCTTAATTTATTATTTTTTAATTTAGTTTCACTATACTATATAACGAAATGAACGCTTGTCTGTAGAGTATTGTGTGATAAGAAGATACCACTTAAATTTAAAGGTAAATTTTACAGAATAGTGATTAGACCGTCTTCGTTATACAGAATGGAGTGTTGGTTAATCAAAAACTCACATGTTTAGAAGATGCAAGTCGCAGAGATGAGGATGATGAGGATGTTGAAATGAATGTGTAGACATACGAGGAGTGATAAGATTAGGAATGAGACAATTCGGGAAAAGCTAGGGGTGGCCAATGTGGTTGACAAAATGAGGGAAGCGAGATTGCGATAGTTTGGACAGGTGCGGAGAAGAAGTATTGATGCTCCTGTTAGAAGGTGCGAGAAGTTGGAATTACGAGTTACACAGAGGGGTAGAGGTAGACCGAAGAAGTATTGGGGGGAGGTGATCAGATAAGATATGACGAAACTTCATCTCACCGAGGACATGACCTTAAATAAAACGGAATAGAGGTTGCGTATTAGGGTAAAAAGATAATAGGCTAGTAGGGGTAGGTCGATGTCATTATTAGTTATTTTCCTTCTTTTCTTTTCCCTTTTTTTATATCTAGGCTTGATTTTTGAGACGAGAATTTTTCGAAAATAACTTTTTTATCTCTATGAATTAATAGTAAGGTTTGCGTAATGTAATTAAAATTTGGAGGACGTACATGATGCACGTCTAAATTTTTTAATTACTTTATTGTCTTTACTTATAATGTAAGTAATTGACTTTGGACATGTTTAAGCTGTTTTTTGTCTGATTATTAATAAAATATTTAATATAATTTTATGAGTAGGATTTGAGGAAGATGATACTATACAAATAATTTTATTTTTATTTTGTAAAGATCGAAAAATTATTTTTTATACACCCTCGACTTAACTAAAGAATATCGAAAAATAAATGTGCAAACAACACAGTAGTTAAAAAAAGAAAGAAAAAGAAATCATGTTGGAAAAATGTAACAAGAACAGTAGCAATAACAAATAATATAATAACTCAAGTAAAACAATATGTTATAGGAGTACTATTAAAATCGAAGAAATAAGATGGAACGAAAATAATAATAATAATAAAAATCTATATAATACTCGACTATCTACTATCATTCATTCCTAATTCTCGATCTTCATATCTTTAATTTCTATCTTGACTTATGTCCTGAATAAGCTATAAATTAACCATCTCCTGTCTAATTCACTGAATATAACCCAATAAATGGTCATGAATCGTTTTAGATCACTTTTTTTTTTGTAAGTTTTATATTCTATGTTTTATGTCTCCATTGGAGATTTGACTAAATTTGGATCGCGCATTGCAGGGTCCATTTTGAAAATGACTCTTTCAATGGAATTTTTTTCATACACAAAATTCGAACTCAAGACTTTTTATTAACGATGGAGCGGTCCAATCATTGCACGACAACCAAAGTTGATGACTTGTTTTAGATCACTAAGTTTTTAAAGAATATATATATTTTTCTTCAAAAATTTCATATCTAATCAAATATCACACATAAATTAAGACCAATAGAGTAGCTAGTTAGAAAAAAGAAGAAGTTATTTTCAGTTTTGGGGGTCAAACTATATTAAACCCCACTTAAATCTCAAATCGGGAGAATGTGTACTATATGTGACCTTACTTATGAGATTTTCATTGGATATGTTGTTGTACAACATAATCATGATTTAAAACTAGATGTATACATCAAAAATAATTACAGTCGGGCAAGTAAATTTATTTTAGAAAATACAACACAATCATGATTTCTTTCGGCAACAATTTTTCTATCACTATGAGGTAGTAGTAAATTTTACGTAGATTTTTTCTTCTCCAGACCCCACTTGTAAGATTTTCATCGAATATATTGTTGTTGTACAACACAATCATGATTTAAAACTACATGTGCTTTTTATTTGATTAGTCACTGCAACCATTGAGGGTCTTTTAGTAGGATTCTTGAAAGTACAACAAATTGCTAATTCTAACAATTGAACCATTTGATCTCCAAATTCTTCATAATTTTGCACCATACTCTTGTCAAAAACATCAATAATAGGCTTTTCTTGGAACATTGTTCGAATCCAACTAGACAAATCAATCCCTTTGTTCTTGCCAACCGCGTCTAACGGGGCATTACCCGTTAGTAATTCCAACAACATGACACCAAAGCTGTAAACATCTGATTTTTGAGAAATGTCGTAGGCATATCCCACTTCTGGTGCTTGATAGCCCGCGTTGAAGGCTAACATAGGGTTTGACATGAAAAGTCTAAATAGTCCTTGATCTGAGAGACGAGCATCAATTGAGTTGGTGAGTAAGACATTGGATGACCTTATGTTACCATGGCAAATGCTAGGGCTCTGAGTATGGAGAAATTCAAGGCCACGAGAGACTCCATAAGCGATTCGAGTCCTTACTTCCCATGTGAGTTGAAATTTCTTAGCTTCTCCATTTACTATGTGACATGCAAGTTCAAAAAATTAGCTCATAAATGAAAGATTATCCACTACAATAAGATAATAACTCATGCTCTTACTCAATATAGGATACTTGACACGACCCACCGCCTAGTCTGGAACATCTACAATGCAAATAACATAACATTGTGTGTGGGTGGGGGGGTGGGGAGGGGCAATATTGAGTAAACCAAGAATAAAAAAATGCACAAATAGTCTAACTTGTACAAAACCGTATAAGAAGATAATATATCATTCCTTCAACCGATATGAAATACTTGACGGTATTATACAGTTTTTCATTGATTTTAAGGAGATTCTTGTGTTCCTTGTCAAAATAAAAGTTGATTTATTTTAATAGAACGTAGAATTAGATAGAATCCCCTAATCTCGAAAATAAAAAACTACCAATTCTTTCCAAAGAGAAAGGGAATTAGAAAACTTACAATGCAAAAGGGAAGCCAAGCTACTCATAGGCATGTAATCAAATACAAGAAGTTTCTCATCTTTTGAATAATAATAAGCTCTTAGAGGAAGCAAAGTTTGATGATGATAACTCAATTTTGCCAATTCTTGAATCTTTTTCTTGAATTCCTCTTGAACCAAACAACAATCTTTTAACCTCTTAACAAACACAATTTTCCCAATTTCCAATTCTACCTTGTAGCTACTTCCAAAAGTGCCCTTTCCCAATAACTCTGCCTCTGATCTCAACAAGTCTACCAAATCATACTCCTCTTTGTTATTCTCAAAAAACACTAACTTTTGATTCACAAATGTTGTTTGGTTTTGTGCCATTTTGTGCTCTAAAACATCTAGGACAAGAAAGTCAATATACTTCTAATGTTGAATCATGATCAACTAGGATATAATATATAGGATAATTAGTTAATTGTTGTGTCTGTAATCTCAGAAGTGGAGTTTAAGGATGGTAGGACATGCACGAACCTTAATTGCCCTTACTTTTGTGAGGTAGAGAGGTTGTTTTCAGTAAACCCTTGACTCAAAGAAGTATAACCAAAACAAGATTGAAAGAAAAATACAACTACAGAATAGCAAGATGAACAAAGCAAAGAAGTAAGTGATAATAAATCAACTGAGATAATAAATAGGAAAAATCAGTCTATGTAGTGCGGAAAACAAGACAAGATGAATAGGAATGTTGAAGGAATATTAAGACTCAGCTAACGTATGGAAAGTCTCCCCCGATAATAGAGTCATATGCGAGAACTCTTATCCATATTTTTTCATTTATTCGAAATTGTCTTCTCATAATACGATGAAATTATAGCACGATGTACTATTTCAATGGCCAGATAGATATGAAAGAGAACCAACTCTATTACTCAAAAAAATTGAAAAAAAAAGAGAAGATCATCTAGGTGCCAATTATTTTTTGTGTGGTCTAATTAATATAAAGGTTTTTGGTTGAGGATTCAAAGAGAAAATACAATATCTGACTCTTTTTTTTTTTTTTGTCTGTTAAATATTTCAAAAGTCAACTTGAGATGTAAATTAAATTAATATAATATAAAAACTAATTAATCATATTATGATGGAAATGACTAGTTAAATACTTATTTATTATTTTGTTTAGGGACATTACCAAATAAGTTGACTAATATGATGGAGATGGACTATTATTTTATTCTTTTTATTAGTAAAAAACATATATTAAAAAAAATATGAAAAAGAGAAAGTGGCTAACAAGTGCAACAGACAGACTTATATTTGGATAATATTTTTTTGGTTATGGTTAGAAATAGCAAAATTAATTCATGAAAAATTGATTTGTGTAATTTATTTAAGTTTGGACAGATCTAGTAATTTGATCTATTTAATTTATTGTGTATATATTCATAATAATAATTAAAAAAAATTACTAAATGCTTGAACAAATTACTAAAAAAAATTAGAAAGAAATGGATGAGTTGAATTATTTAACAAAAAAAGAATTGGATTATAATTTGTTTATTACCTTTTAAAACTTTCCAAATTTTTTTTTAAAATAAAATAAATTGCATTGCTAGTTTTGGAAAGAAAGTCTATCTAGCTACCTTTTTTTATTTGGAAAGAAAGTTATACTAATAACAAAAATGCAAAATAAAATACTTGCCCCTCTTTATTTGGAAATATAATTATGCCAAACAATTTTAAAATTCTTGTAATTAGTAAATTATTAAATGAGTAATACATGAAATATTTTTTTAATTATAGAATTGGAAAAACAATCAAATTAGTAAATTTATATACCTCAATTTCAACATTTTCTTGTCCAAGGACATAGTATATAAGAAGGATCCTAGAAAAAAGTTTTGTACATTTTATTTATCAATTTTCAAAATGGCAAAATTTATCAACATGCTCTTTGTTGTCATCCTTATAGCTTTTATCTCAGGTATTTTTTCATGTTATGTTATATTATATATATTGTTTATAATAATATTTTGTTGATTTTTATTTTTCAGTATTTAAATTATGTGAATTTTGATTATTTTTTTTTCATGTATTGATATAAGAAGAATTAATAAATAAAAGATTTTCATAATAATATTTTGTTATAAAGAATATTATATGAGATACAATTACTCTTTCTGTCCCAAATTATTTGTTAATTTTGGCTTTTCAGTATTTAAATTATGTGAATTTTGATTAATATTTTAATTAATATTTTTTCATATATCAATACATAAGAAGAATTAATAAATAAAAACAACTTCATAATAATATTTTGTTATAAAGAATATTATATGAGATACAATTACTCTTTCCGTCCCAAATTATTTGTTAATTTTGCTTTTTAGTATTTAAATTATGTGAATTTTGATTAATATTTTTTCATGTATTGATATAAGAAGAATTAATAAATAAAAGATTTTCATGATAATATTTTGTTATAAAGAATATTATATGAGATACAATTACTCTTTTCGTCCCAAATTATTTTTTAATTTTCACTTTTCAGTATTTAAATTATATGAATTTTGATTAATATTTTTTCATATATTACTATCAGAAGAATTAATAAATAAAAGATTTTCATATTAATATTTTGTTATAAAGAATATTATATGAGATACAATTACTCTTTCCCTCCCAAATTATTTGTTAATTTCGCTTTTCAGTATTTAAATTATATGAATTTTGATTAATATTTTTTCATATATTAATATAAGAAGAATTAATAAATAAAATATTTTCATAATAATATTTTGTTATAAATTTTTTTATATGAGAAACAATTACTCTTTTCCTCCCAAATTATTTGTTAATATTTTTTCATATTATGTTATATTTATATATATTTTTCATAATAATATTTTGTTTGTAACAATATTTAGACAATCGATATTATTATAAAAAGATCTGACTCTAATATATATATTTTTTAAAATAAATGCAGATGTTGAAGGGGATGAATGCACTGTGGATATTGGTTTTAATATTTGCACTGGTTCTAATGATAATTGTTTAAAAAAATGCAAACAAGCTTCTTTTTATTTAATTTATAAAGCTTCTTGTCAAATATCACCAGATGGTTCTACATTTTGTGAATGTATTTTTAATTGTGTAAAAAAAATAATTTAATGATTTGTATTTGAATTTCCTTTTTATCTATGCATCAAGAGAGAAAAAAATAATTAAGTTTTTTATGATTTGGGAATTTTTTCCCCTTTTTTTTCCATTCGAGTTTTGGTATCTGTATTAATGTTTTGATTAATTCAAATTCAGCGATGTGCAAACACTTCCTAACATGATTTTTTTTTTATAATTATAATGAAGGATTTAAGTGTGAGATATTACACGGAAAAATTATCTAATTACACTCATTTATTTATCATATTTTTTTATTATTTTCACTTATTCCAAAAAAATTCAAAAATATCTTTTTTTTCATTCAGATACATTAATTCAGTAATCCGAATACATTAATTTTGATTCTTAAATTATCTCTATGTTCAATGTATCATGCTTTAAATATTACTTGATGATACTTAAAAATCCTAATTTGTTAGTAATTTTTGTATCTGGAACTGAATTAATGCATCCGATCGAATTGCCATATTTTTTAAGAGAATTCTGTAAATTAAAAAATGATAGAGAAAATGGTAATTAACTCTTTACACTATGTGATTTATGTAAGTTATACATATTAAAATGGGTTGAAATGAAAATCAAATTGGGTCACGACTCGCCCAAAATTGGGTTGGACTCAAATGGGCTGAAATTTGAGTTGAATCATGACCCGTCCAATTTGACCTGTTTAATCTCAATAATTTTAACATATTGTTATTTGTCATAGCATTAAGCCTACATACCAAAAAAGAAATTAAAAAATAAAAAATAAAAAGTTAATTACCAATCATAAATATCCAACGCAAAGGTAAGTTTTTCTTCTGCGAAAAAAAGTACTCACTCTCAAAGGCATTTTTATCTCGAATATGAAATCCCTGATTAAGAATAAACGAATATTCACCTTAATGTACATATTACAAGTGAAATTGCACAAGTTTGTGTTTCATGAAGCAAAATTTGTAACATGAGCAAATATTGAGTTTATAAAATTAAAGACAAGAAAAATGCAACAAATTTAGTTTGATTTTTAAAATTTCTTTTTGCATTTAATTCAAGAGCTTGATATTTTTTAATTTTTTTTTTCATTTTAATATTCTTTTAGTAATATATTTTACTTTGTCTTACTTAATATTTTTACTTGTTGCAACAATATATACTGATTCTCGAACTCCTTGTAGAGTGACAAGTATTTATTTATCTTTAATCATAAATGTGAAGTTTGAATCATGATAAATACGAGTCATATTTGTTAATGGAAGTACTTACTATTTTATCTTCAATGTGGGGCTTCTCAATATAAATTGTGAACCCCAATACAGGTATTAGATACCGAGTAAATTTGAAAAAACCAAATTTATGTATGTGGACCTTACAACATATGCAAGAGAACGTACCATGCAGGCATTGAGTCAGAAGAGGACTAATATTATTCGATGTGTGAAATAAAAAAATTTATAAATTGCATTAAATATGATTGTGATTTTTTGTTGATAATATGGTCTTCTAGTGACAATTAAATCGATCATCGTCTATCGCGTTAACTAATTTTCCACATTGACTCGTTCAACCTATTATCATCGTTAATTTTTCTTTCTCTAGACTAGTTCTGCCCTTGCTTGTGGTCTTCGACCATCTTGGGATTCGTTAAGTCTTCTCTATAAATTGATGACTTAGGTCAAGCTCTTTTACGTGCAATATTACCTAAAGTTATCAAGAAAAAAATTACTTCTTGAAATCCATAACAATATGGAAGCGAGGTATTTCTATTTTACCGTCCATTCAGCTAGAAACCTCATAGATGTTCGAACATTTGGGGAGATGAAAGTATACGCGGAAGTTTCAATAGGAGGAAAGAGCAAGTACACGAATGTGGATCTTGTGAACAAGACGAATCCTGAGTGGAACACCAAACTTTGCTTCTTCGTGCCTGAGAAAGACATCGAACGAAGGAAAGTAAATGCTGTCATTAAATTATTTTGTAAAAGGAGTTTCTCAGATGATAAGTACGTTGGTGAGTTAAACCTCACTCTAGCTCCTTTTTATAAAGGAGAGTGTAATTTTGAAGTGCGAAGGAATGATTCAAACCAAAGCAAAAGTTTTGGGACTTTGAAGTTTTCGCATGAATTAGGTGATAAAGTAGTCGTAGTTTCAGAGTCACCACCACCATCATCATCATCATCAAAAGATTACGATGAAATGGTTGAGGCGTTCAACTTTGGAGTGGGAGTAGGGAATTTTTTGGGTGAAGTACTGTTCAAGAATTAATGATTATCTATATATTAAAGTAAGAAAAACTTTTTCTATGGTAGTATAATTTCTCTAAGTTTGAAGAAAGTATTATTATTAATTAGTATGCAGTCGAATGTTGTTTAGTTTTCTTTATCAGTAATATTATTAGTAACTAGTGTACTGATCATATTTTGTGTGGTTACGAAAAGAACTGAAATAAAGTTATTGTTTTTGATTAATTACACAAATTTCATAAAATAACATTTATGATTTTTCCTTGAAACCTTTACAGAATCGTTCATAATGATTTGGGGAAGAATTTCAATAGCCTTAGCCTGATTCGTGGAGCGTTTTTTAGCCTCTAGAAATCATTCAACAGAAATTAAGCGATTTTCTTCATTTTTCATGTGTGTTAATGTGATTAGTTTTTTCGCACGTCTCTAAAATTTGGTCCATTGAAAATAATACCATACAAGTTATATAGAGTAAATTGTTATTCACTAGCCACTCCCTTTGAGGTCTTTTGGTGTGAATGAGGTTTAGGGTGTGTTTGGCATGGAGGAAAATATTTTTTATAAAAATAAATAAATTTTTAATTGCTTATATTTTTAGGTTATGTATATAAGAAAATAAAAATATTATTTTAAAAATATTTGTATATAATCTTGATAAATATTACGAGACATTAGATTGGAAGGTGAAATAAATGTGAAGATTAGATGTATTGACGAGTGTAGAAAATTCAATGAAACTTGTTTTTCTATTGAGTCATGATATATACGAGTCACATTTGTTAATGTAAGTACTTACTATTTTTTCTTCAATGTGGGACTTCTCAATATAAATTTCAAATCTCAATACAGGTATTAAATACCGAGTGAATTCGGAAAAACAAAATTCATGTATGTGGACCTTACAACATATGCAAGAGAACGTACTATGCAAGCATTGAGTCAGAAGAGGACTAATATTATTGGATGTGTGAAATAAAAAATAAAAAAAATTATAAATTGCATTAAATATGATTGTGATTTTTTGTTCATAATATTGTGTGCTAGTGATAATTAAATCGATCATCGTCTACCACATTAATTAGTTTTCCACATTGACTCATTTAACCTATCATCATCGTTAATTTTTTTTTTCTCTAGACTAGCTCTGCCCCTGCTTGTAGTCTTCAACCATCTTGGGACTTTGGAGTTTTCATATGAATTAGGTGATAAAGTACCACCATCATCATCATCAAAAGATTACGGTGAAATGGCTGAGATATTCAACTTTGGAGTGGAAGTATGGGAAATTTTTGAGTGAAGTGTTCAAGAATTCATTATAATCTATATGTTAAAGTAAGAATTGTTATTTCTCTAAGTTTGAAGAAAGTGTTATTATCAATTAGTATAGAGTCGAATGTTGTTTAGTTTTTTTTATCAATAATTAGTGTATTTGATCGTACTTTGTGTGGTTATGAAAAGAATTGAAATAAAATTACTATTTTTAATTAATTACAAAAATTTCATAAAATAAAATCTATGAAATATTTAGGTTAAACATGAAACTTATATATAACAAATCAACATATGTGAAATCATTACTATTTTTTTTTAAATTTTTCATTCAATATTCAATATTTGTATTGGAATTTAGATTGATTCGAATTCGTATTGCGTATGAGATATGAGATAGACAAAATTATTTTGTAGATTGAGATATCCCACCATATTTATAAGATAATATGTCCATCATCATTATAGTACAAATGATCGGATAAATAATCTCAAGATTAATTAATACCTCTATTCAAATGCAGGATAAAATTTTAAATTTTATCTCGAGATAATAATCTCTTATTCCTCGTACCAAACGACTATTAGAGTACTAGTTTTTTCTGTTTTTCATCAAGTATTTGGTATTCTTGAATAACAAGTACCCCATTGCAACAACATTGGTAGGCTTGGCCATTTGACAATACTATAATGACAAAATAATAAATCTGCATATTTAATATTATAATTTTCTTGTCTCGTCTTATCTTGATTGTTAGACGGTAGAGTGACAAATATTCATCTCTAATTAGATGTCTTACGTTCGAATTTTATTGAATACGAGTTACTTTTGTTAGAGAAAGTATTTTACACCTCACTATAGAATTTTTCGACACAAATATAGAGCCTCAATACAAATTTTATATATCAAAAAAAATTCAAAAAAAATCAATCAAATTAAATCTCTATTAGTGTGGACCTTACACAAGACTCCATCAACATATCATCTTTGATTTGTAATTAAGTCTTCTTTATAAAATGATGACTTAGGTCACACTCTTTTTTCATGTAATATCTAAACAATATTAGAAATAAGTTTTCACAAAAAAAAATTGTTTCTTAAAACTCATAATTATTTAAAGTAAGAAAAACTTTTGCTAGAAATTAAATTCTTTTAAATCTTTGTTTCCTAGTACACTTTGTAGCTACATTTTTTCTAAGTTTGAAGAAAGTGTCATCACTAATTAGTAATTAGTCGAGTGTTATTTAGTTTCTTTAAGTTTGAAGAAAGTATTATTCGTAATTAATAGATAGTCCAACGTTGTTTAGTATTCTAAGTTAAAAGAAAATGTCATTAGTAATTAGTAGGTACGAAAATTGTATATTTTTCCTTTATCAATAGTATTATTAGTAATTATCATACTATCGTACTCTTCGATTTTATTATTATATTATACTATAATTTATATATAGTTGCTACTGTTCTTTTCTCCATTATTTTATATATGCTTCACTTGAATCTAGAGATTATAAAAAATAATATAACTCTCTACCTTCATAAAATAATGGTAAGATTTCGAACAGAGTCCTATTCTCAGAATCACCTATGTAATTACACTGAATATGTTGTTGTCGTTGTTGTTATTTTGAAGAAAGTGTCATCTTCTCAAAGGTTTGATCGCCTCTTCTTGAATTTGGTTTATATGAATTTTTGTTAAAGATCTCAAAATCTTTACAGAATTGTTCATAATGATCTTTCGTGGGTCTTTTTTTAACATTTAGGGACCATTCAATAAGAATTAAGCGATTTTCTCTATTTTTCATGTGTGTTAGTGTGAATAGTCATAGTTTATGACTCATATTCATTGTTAAAAGATACCAAAGCATAAATTAAGATAATCGAAATTGAAGTATCTTAAGTTTTACGGTCACTTTTGATAGACTCGCAATTCAAATAAACCATATTAAAAACCAAATATATAAAGTAAATATAACAATGAAAAATCCATATAAAAATAATGAAAAAAAAGTACAATAGCATTAATAAATAATGTGATAATCAAAGCTAACGAAATAATAAAATTGAAGCACATATAAGATCATAAAAACAATTAATAAAAAAATAATAAACTGCGTTCAATCAAACATCATCACAAATATTGAGACAAAAAATGTTCATATTTGTACAACAAAAGAGTATTAAAACATAAAACAATAATATATTATTAATTAAATAACTTTATATTATTATACTATATAGTTTTAATTAACTTTTGATTTCTTAGAAGCAACTTCTCTTGCCTTTTGTTCAAAAAGGGTTCCATCATAAACATTTCTTACTGCTTCTTTAGTTAATATACCATCCTCATTTTTTCCCACAGAAAATAGAATTTTCCAATCTGTCATAGCATTAAGCCTACACACAAAAATAAATAAATAAATAAATAAAATTAAAAAAAATAATTATCAATATTTTATTTAAATATTTAAATTATGATCTATTTCGATTGAACGATGGTAAAATATTTTTATTAGATACTTTCAACTAAAAACTTATGTTCGCATTTTCAAGCACTTATTATATAGATAAGTTAAATCATCTTTTAATATAATTATAATTTATACACATGATCAACCTCGATTACAATAGCCCTTAGGCCAATGTGTGCAACCAAAAAAGGTGACAAATTTTAAATGGTTAACGCATTTACATAGTAGACGCTTGATAGAATGTTCATGAACTTTCTCGAAATTTGAATTGAGAAGTCTAATAAAAATACTTTATGATGTGTTCAGACAGTGGCAGAGCCAGGATTTCAATTAAAAAGATTTAGAATTTGAAAAAGCAAGTACATGAACTAGCTGAATGAGGTTCGACATTAACTATATATAGATAAAAAATAATTTTAACTATGTATTAAATACTCTCTCTGTTTCATTTTATGTGACACCCTTTCCTTTTTGATCTGTCTCAAAAATGTCTTTTTTATCCTTAATGAAATGATTCTCAAGTACACAAATTTCTAAGAATAATTTTATACCATAAGTTTTTAAAAAATTCCTTTTTTTCTTAAATACCGTGTCAAGTCAAAAGATATCACATAAAATGATATGAAAAGAGTAGTATAATTTTCTGCTGAAGGGGGTTTGGATGAACCCCCTGACCTAAGAGTGGCTCAGCCACTGTGTTCAGATGTTCAATTGAAATAATCTGTTTAAATAAAATTACTGATAAATTTAAGAGACTGTCAGCCGTATATATGATATATTATTTCAAAGAAAAAGAATTAAAAACAAAAAATAAAAAAGAAGTATAAAATAGTACCATCCAAAGTAGTCTTTAGGTTCTCTATTTTTCTTGAGCAATTCATCCACTTCCTCTGATGTTAAATATTCTGAATTTGTATGTGCATATTTCTTGAAAATTTCCTCAAATTTCTCTGGTACAAACCTTCACAAATAGAAAAAAAAATATTCAATAATGTTAGGTATGGAAGAAAATATTTTACAAATATTAATTTATTTTTTAAAAAATATGTTATTTTATTTATTTATTGGGTCCATTCTTGAAAAAATCTTTTCCTAGAAATATAGAAAAATCAAAATTAAAGAATTAACAAAATAGAAAAAGTACTCTCTCCATTTCTTTTGTTGTCATGTTGTATTTTTCAAGAGTCGATGACTTATCTTCACAAATAAATCAGATTATATTAATTTAATATTTTAATATAAAATATAAATTTTAAAAAATATATATATTAAAAATACTATAATTTACAATTTTTTTTATATCGATATGATAAAAAAAAATCCTTTTAGAGGATTATTTGACTCTTAAAAAGAATTGTGATAAATGAAAGGAGTAGATATTTTTAAAATAGATCAAAAAAATTAAGATAAATAAATTAAAATAAATAAATAAATAATATAATCAGCACCAATATATTTTTACCTTCCTTCAGAATCATATGCATCAGAATCACTGCCATGTTTGCCAAATTTGATATTTTTAATCACAATTGGGAAAAGTGGAGATGGCCATTTTCCCTATGAAATAAAACAAATAAATGAATATTTTATTTTTAAAAAAAATCAAATTTACATTTACTTTTTGTATATAATTAAATTAAGACATAAAATAATCTTGAATGGAATATTTATTGAAAATATTACCTAATTATACTCCTTTATTTATCGTATTTTTTATTATTCTTATTCATTCTTAAAAATTTTAAAAATTCCTCCTTTCCATTCGAATACATTAATTCAACAATTCAGATACATTAATTCTGATTCTTAAATTATCTCTTTAAATGTTACGTGATGATACTTAAAAAATCTAATTTTTATATCCGAAATTGAATTAATATATCCGACTGACTAAATTAATGTATCTGGATTCCCCTATTTTTAAAGAAATTTCTATAAATTGAAAAAAGATAAAAAAAAAATGATAATTAATTCTTTACACTATGTAATTTAATTATGTATAAAGAATAAATAGTCTAACTGATATTGAGACACGACCCAAACACCTACAACGAAAAATAATAATCGAGAATTTTTGTGTAGTACTTATAAATTTATATTTATGTAATATGCCTAATAAAAAATGAAAAATGTTCTCTGTTAAAATATTATTCATCCCATCATAATCGTCATAATTAAAAAAATAATAATAATTAAAGTTAACCAGCTAGAAACAACTAGCATGTGTTAGGTCTACCACTGTCTCTAGCTTTATTTCAAGACAATAATTAATCCACTAATCTTTTGACTTATTTATTCTTTTTAATTTGGAATTTAGGATTGTCTGCTTTGAAAGACTGTGATTGGTCAGGAGCAGATAGCAAGAGCAGACAACTTATGCACGAGGTACGACAAAGAGTTTCATGCTTTGAAAGATTGTGGTTGGTCAAACTCACACTTATTGATTATTTTAACATTCTTATTCGTATAATTAAAATTAAATTAAAAATCTGATATCTCATTTTACACAACTTAAAATAATTGATTAGGGCGAGATAATAAAATCACAGCTGAAATAGTTGAAAAAATATCTCAGAGATAATATTGTAAAATTACAGTCGAAACAGTTGAAAAAATATAATTAAACAGCTCAAGCAGGCAAAACGACGGAGAGTTGCTTGCTTTGAAAGGTTGTGGTTGGTCAAGCTCACACTTATTGATTATTTTAAAATATGATATCTCATTTTACATGACTTAAAATAATTGATCGAGGCGAGATATTAAAATCACAATTGAAACAGTTGCAAAAATGAGATAGTAAAATCACACTTGAAACAGTTGAAAAAATGTTTCATCAGGGGTAATATTATAAAATTATTGTCGAATTAGTTAAAAAAATATAATTAACCAATTGAAACAAGCAACTAAAGCAAACAAGACGAGAGTTGCCTGTTTTAAAAGGTTGTAGTTGGTCAGAAGCAAAAGCAGGCAAGACGACGAAAAGAAGGACTGGCAGTTTGAGCCCCTATGGTCCACTTTGTTTGTGAGCAATTTGCATGGGGGCCAGGTGGGGAAAGGAAGTTTTTTGATTGTCGAAAATAAAAGGACACATGGCAAATCTACGTTTGTTTCATGGTAAAGTAGATTATTTCTTATATATATATTTGATTTGATGGTTTGATGATAAGAGAGTCATAAATAAAATATTTTTTAGTTTTTTTTATTTTTTAACTTAAATTTAAATAAATATTTAAAAATATTATTTTTGATCTAAATATTAAAAAAAAAAAAACTTAAGCACACCAAATAAGTTAATTCAAACATGTTTCTAAATAGAAGATAATATGACCTTAGATAGAAAGGAGTTGAGGTCCCGTATTAGGGTATAAAACTACTCCCTTCGTTCCTTTCGTTCACAATGAGATGTCAAATTTTGACATGACACACCTATTAAGAAAATAATGATTAATGTAACAAGACTACCATTTTACCCCTATTAATTTGTAGGATTATTCTTTTTAATTAAATTTTTTTTATAGGACTATTCTTTTTAATTAATTTTTTTTCATATAAACTTAATTGAATTGGGGTATGTTAATGCATCATGTCATTTTCTAGGTACTCTAAAGATGACTTAGTCATTCAATATTTTCAAAAAGTCTAACTTGATAAATAAATTAGGGGTAGAATAGGTAAAAAATATTTGTCTTATCTTGAATTCTCAAAATTGACAAGTAAAAATAAAAACCAAATTAGAAATTTTTTGACATCTAATTGTGAACGGAGAGAGTAATAGACCAGTAGGGATAACTTAATGTCTCGTCTTGTGATATAGTAAGTTAGTAGAATTAGTTGTATCTTTATATCTTGTGTGTCATTACTCGTCTTATATTTGTTACTTTTATCGTATTTACATACTATCATTTAATTTGCTTTTCATTTTAGTCGATTTCCTTTTTTTTCTCCCCTTTTCATTTTTTTTTTATATCTAGTATCTTCTACTTATGGGGCTTAATATGTTTGAGACAAAGGTGTTTCGAAAACAACCTCTCTATCTCTCTGAGGTAGCAATAAGGTTTACGTATATTTTACCCTTCCCAAATTTCATTTGTAAAATTCCATGGAGTATATTGTTTTTGTTGTCGATGGTAATAATACTTCAAAATTTTAGATTTAACTATTGTTGTTTAATAATAAACCTAGAAAAAAATATGATAATTTTTAATTTCATAAATTAAATAAATAAATTTAAAATTTACTATTTTTAGTAAGGAGGCTAATAAATATGAAATAAAGGCTTATTCAATTAATTAATGTAACTTGTGAGTACATGCTTAATGGCCACTAGTCATTAAAAATAATATTTTAATATAATTTTACACACAACAAATCTAAAAATTTCAATTCAAATCTCTCAACTTAAATATATAATTAAATAAAAAAATAAAAAATATTATATAATTAAGTAAATAAAAATATATAATTCGAAATTCCGACTTACTGGTCGTGTCTTGCCACTTGTAACAACATGGATGAGAACAGCAGCTAAAAGTGAACGAAAAATATTACGTCCCAATTTTCTGAAACCTAAAAAATAAAAATAAAAATTAATTTCTACTAAAATATTAAAGAAAAAAATAATTTAAGTACCATAAAATTAGAGAAAAATTATTTAAAAAAATTAAATTAAGAAAAATACAAACCTTGATATGTTTCCCAAGGATATATAATTCCATCTTTATTAATATCAAAGAACATTACATGCTTTTGTAAAGGGGTTAATTCATCATTATTATTTCCAATTCCTGCAACCAATAAATATATTTATGTTAATTTTCATAATTTATATAACTCATTTTTTATATATTTTATTTGTTTTAATAAAAATATAAATTTCAAAAAATAAAGAAATTAAGAATATCTTCAGATTAAAGCGCGAATACCTCACTTTTGGAGATAATTGTATTAAACTAATTAAAATCCTAATTTAGTGAAGTAATAATTAGCTAGGTAGATAATAATAACCATTTTCTCACTATAAAAACAATAATTATCTGAAATTAATTATTAATCTACCACTAAATAAAATATTAAAATGTTAATCTCTACTAATATGTGAGAAATTGGCTACAAAAGTTTAAAAAAAAATAGCTATGATATTTTTACTCATCTATTGTTAAATAATTCATAAATAACAAGAATCTTTTTTTAAAAAATATCATTAAATTGTTAAATAAGATCTTAACAATGAATTTTTATTGTTTAATAACATAAATTGTCTGTCACTAATTTTTTTTAAAAAAAAGAGAGAAAAAATTGAGAAATACAAACCATCATCATGTTGATTATTGCTTGAAGAAGCCATTAAATCAAATTGCAAATATATTTATTATAAATTTTCCTTTGTGAATTAATAAAAATTATGAAAAAGAAAAGTGATGTATGAAGAAGAAAAGAAGAAGAAAAGAAGAAGAAAGAAGAGAAGGGAAAATTCAATTATTTTTGTTTGGAAGGGGGTATATATAGAAAAGTATTATAATATAGACTTCCTTTTAATTGTGTCAATTTATTCATATTTGACTCGACATATTTTTTTTTTAATAATTATCATGTTGTATTTTTTAAAAATTAATTTATTAATTTTGATACGAAAAGTACTAATAATAATATATTCAGCATAATTTTATAAGTGGTGTAGGGAGAATAAAATATATACAGATCTTACCACTAAAATAGAAGATACAAGGCATTAAAAAAATAAAAATAACTAGAGTAGAAAACAATTAATAATTTTATAAATACAAAAAAATAACAAAATAAATAACAGAAAATGACAAAACACTATTATAACGACATGACTAATCCTGCTGTATCACAGGGCCTAACTAAGCTTCTACCCTAATACGTGACCTCCAATTTTTCTATCTAAGGTCATGTTCTCGGTGATGCGAAGTTGCGTCATATCCTATATAATCACCTCTCCTCAATACTTTTTTGGTCTACCTTTACTCTTCCGTGTAACCTCTAAATCCATCCTCTCGCACATCTTAACAAGAGCATCAAGAATCCTCCACAGCACATGGTCAAATCATCGCAGTCTCACTTCTCAATACGAAAAATACTATAAATTATAATTTTTTCTCAAATCAATATAATAAAAAATAATTTTATCACCATAATTATTACAAGTCATATAAATATTAAAAAATAAATAATAAATTATTTTTTTAATTTCTTAAACTCAACAAATAATAGTGAAACGTCTATTTTCAACAAGAGAGACTTTCCTTCCTGATTTTCCTCCACTAAAAAAGGAAAACAAATTCGAATTTTATATATTTATTTTAGTCTCTTACTTTCCAAATTTAGAAATAAAATATTACTCCTTAGTCCCATCATTCACCAAATCTCTTAATTAAATCTAATTTTTTTTTTTAAATTTAATTTTTTTTAATCGCTATAAATTTCAATTATTTTTGTTTGGATGGGGGGTATATATAGAAAAAGTATTATAATATAGACTTTCTTTTAATTGTGTTAATTTATTCATTTTTGACTTGACATATTATTTTAAAAAAAAATAATGATCATGTTGTATTTTTAAAAAATTAATTTGATTAATTTTTAAAATTAATTTTAATACAAAAAGTATTAATAACAATAATAATAATATACTCAACGAAATCTTATAAGTGGGGTATGAGGATGATAAAATATACACAGAACTTACCACTATCTTATAAAGACAGAGAGGCTATAATTTTATAAATACAAAAAAATCACAAAATAAATGATGGAAAATAACAACACACTATTATAACGATGCGACTAATCCTACTAACCTAGTATATCATAATTCAAGGGCCTAACTAACCTTTTACCCTAATACGCGACCTTCAATTTTTTTATCTAAGGTCATATTCTCGGTGATATGAAGCAGCGTCATATCCCATCTAATCACCTTTCCCCAATACTTTTTTGATTTACCTCTACTCCTCCACATAACCCCTAAATCCATCCTCTTGCACCTCGAGCATCAACAATCCTCCACAGCACGTGCTTAAACCATCACAGTCTCTCGCTTCTCGATATAAAAGGTACTATAAATTATAATTTTTCTTCGTAACAATATAATAAAAAGTAATAAATAAAGAATAATTTTATCACCATAATTATTACAAGTCATATAAATATTAAAAAATAAATAATATTATAAATATAGGCAGCTCCAGCAGTGAAACGTCTATTTTCAAACAAGAGAGACTTTTCTTCCACTAAAAATGGAAAAAAAGTTTGAATTTTATATATTTATTTTAGTCTCTTACTTTCCAAATTTAGAAATTAAAAACAATATTATTCCTTAGTCCCATCACTCACCAAATCTCTTAATTAAATCTAATTTTATTATTTAAAAAAAATTATTTTAATTTATTTATCCTTTATTTAATCGCTATAAAAATAAATATCATTTTTACGTTACATATTTAAAACTGTCAAATTAAAAACACATTATACATTTAACATAATTTAATTTACAATTATAAAAAATATTTTTTATTTTTTAAAATTACATATCAAGTTAAAATATTCAAATAAAAATATAAATATTTTAAAATAATAAAAAATTATTTATTAATTAAATGACCCCATCTCTCCAAAAATCGTGTCCATTAATGTGAAAATTAAATGTATAGTTATTATATAGTCAACAAAAGAAACTTATTTATTGTATATAATAATTTAAAATGACAACTGTCCATCCATTTTTGATAAAGAAACATTAATTTATTTTAATTTTGTGAATATTCTGGATTTGGCACACATCACAATATTACAATTAATGGAGATTTGTGATTTTTTTTAATTAAAAAAAAAGTCAAAATTATTAAAAGATGTGGCAAGCAATCATCTTGCCACCACCTAATTTTAAGGCAAATTCTTTTTTGGTACATGTACTTCAAGTTTATAATTAAATTAATATATCATAATTTTATAAAATATTGGCGGAAGTTATACTGTTTATATATGATAAAATTAATTTTTTATATATCTATAATAGATGTCGAACCTTTTTTGACTAATACATATGTCTATTTCTTAAAATTTTAAACCTATTAACGAAAATTTTAATTCTGCCACGGATTATAAAGTTTCCATCACATCACATTTTATTATTTGGATAAGGAAAAAAGTCATACTCTTATGGTTGAAGCATAACATAAAGTTGTGGTCCATGTGATGCATTATTATGTTTATAATATTTATATTCAATTTTGATTTATTATTATTCATGCAAAGGTAGGGTAGGTGACTTTTTACTTGTCAACATCTTATTATGAGTTTTTAGAATTTATCTTAATTTATTTGTCACGTTAAAATTTAATATAACTCTTTAAAAAATTTAATTTAGGATATTTTTTTGATTAATATACGCTTTATAAATAATTAAATTTTTATTAATATATGTGTCTTTTAATTCTAGAGTAATTAATGTTAAGGACAAAGTTGGAAAAAAATAATTAATTCTCTCTTGATTATTCAAATTGACAATTATTTTGAGACAACTATTGTTAATATACGTGACAAATAAATTGGGACAGAAAAAATAGCTTTTTATGAGTTTTTAGAATTTCCACCATATATTTGAGATAAATTAAAAGTATACTTAACACGTTGTTCTCTTAGAAGATTCTTACAAAGTAAAAGCAATTAATTGTATCCCAATCATCAGTAACAAAATCAGAATTTTCATTAACTAACTCAAAATGAATAGGTTGCGTTTCAAAAAAATGTCAAAGATATTTATTTAAATTTTTAAATCTAATCTTTAATTTAGAAGAAAAAACACAAATATATATATATCAAATTATTTTTTAGCTTTTATACCAATAATACCTAATATTTCATAATCAAAGAACTATTTTAGTGAATATTCCTTCAATGCACATGCAAAACCATGTTCTATTGATTTTTTATTTATGTAATTTTAATTTTTTGGGGGGATTTTTTTTTCTGATTTTGGAGCAATTAAATTTGAATTTATTCGAGAAGTCTCATATTGAAAAGTAAAGTAGAAGAAGAGTTAGGATTTAATTAATGAAAATTAACTAATTAATTAAAAAAAATTATGACAATGAAATTATAACTCTTAGGACTTTGCTAACCTAATTAAGGGAAAAAATATAATAAATATGACATGTTCAATCATGTGCAAAATTAGGAAACAATTTTTTTCATGATTGTTATCGGGTCGACCCGAAACTATAGACCCTTTTTTGATTGTTATCGGATCGATCCAACTCGACATTATAGGCCCTTAACCGAATAGTTTGAATTAATTACGGCTCATAGCAAATATCTAGTTGTAATTACAGTTTGAGTTTTGTATAATTCGCTCGATTCATACAAACGTTATGCGCGAATCAAACTGTATAGCGAAATATACATACACTGTGAATTATACAAACGCTGTGCAAGAATTGTATAGATGCTATACAATAACTGCGAATTATACAAATGTATACAAATGTTAGCGCGAATTATACAAATGTTGCTATAACTATAGTTATAAAATGTAATTACTCAAACTATACCTATGAAACATAATTGAACTTCATATGTTTGCCATTTATGAAATATACTCTAAGAGATTCATTGAACTCGAAATCGTAGGAGTGATCCTGATTAGGCCTGTTGGACCGAACTACCATCGAGGTACTAGAGGGTTGGGCCCGCTAGACCAAATTACCATCGAGAAATATAGCGATGTGATGAATATTATCCTTTGACCCTAAATCAGATGTCTTGATCTAATTTGAGCCTTAAAAATTAAAAAATATATATATAAAACAATTTCTTGTTTTAATGAACTTCAATTCCACGATATGAATTCGAATATTTAAAAACTATATTACCATCAAACACGAAATAATATTAAAAGTGAAATTACTAAATATTTAATTCATACATGAGTAAATCCCAACATTTTTTTTTCCTCCCATTTTTTTTTTTTTTACAAAAAAAACAAATATCACAACTTAATATATACACAAAAGTCATAAGTCTACTTGTTGCACTTTTTAGGAACTTGATTTATCCCTGCAACAAAAAGTATAGTAATAAAAAAATAATATCAATTATAATTTTTTCCGAAAAAAAAGGACAATCAGATACACCAAGTATATTACGTTCATAAAAAGTCGAAACCCCCCCCCCCCTCCCCCCCTCTATCCTGACCTAAATATCAACACATGATTGATGTATGCATCTATACCAACCCGTAACCTAAAAGTTACATGAAGTGTACAACTATTAATTCATACGAAAACGATGAAAATAAAATATATAATTTTATCGTTGCTCCAAAAATTCTCGAAAATTATAATTACCTATTTTTCTTGGATTGCTTTTCCTTGGCCATTTGTTCAAAAAGGCTACCATCATAAACACTCCTAATTGTCTCTTTAGGTAATAATCCATTTTCATCTTTGCAAAGGAGATAAAGTATTTTCCACTCTGATTTAGCTGCAATGCTGCATAAAATAATTTTTTTGTAAAATAATAATAATTTTTTTAAAAAATTAATAGGTACGTAATTATCGCGATTCACGAAAATCGAGGTTTCATAATTAAAAAAAGGTATTACTGTCCAGCAAAGTCCTTAGGTTGCTTGTTTGCCTTGAGCAACTCATCCAATTCCGCGCCGGTTAGGGCGTCGGTGTTTGTTCGTCCATGCTTCTTGAATAACTCCTCGAATTTTTCGGAAACGAACCTTCAAAAAATGTGAAGGAAGATTTAAGTTATATATATCGATAAAAATGTGAAGGAAGATTTAAGTTATATATATCGATGGTATAAGACAATACTTTAACTATAACACGTTGTCTTATCTTGTTTTCTCAGGTAGGTGATAGTGATATATGTAACATTATAAAGTCTAGTGTATATCAATGTATAAACATTAAACTCGTTAATCTGAAAGTCCAGATAGTTCATATATGAATAATGTAATTCAACTATATATAACATGAGGATCGGTCTACTAATGTCATGATATTGCGGGAATCTAACACCCCAACACGCCCAATCCTACCAACTAACTCGACCATGGACAATGTAATACAAGATCGAGAACCAAACACAGGATGAATCAAGAAATTGAGATAAATCTAACACTGATGCCATGAGATGAAACGAGTGATTACTAAAGTAGTTCATGAAGTAAAAGTTATAAAGACCATATAAGGAGACCAATTCTCATATCAGATTGTATACCTTATTTTTCATGTAACTCATTCCACTTATAATCATGTATAATTATTTGCTTAATGACGTGATTATATTAAATTTCTTTACGCTATCAATGTATAAAAGCTATAATATTAGTTTATTACATTATAAAGTCTCGTGTATTTATATAATATCAATGTATAAACATTAAACTTGTTTCGCTGAAAGTGCAGATAGTTCTTATACGAATAATGTAATTCAACTATATATAACATGACGATTGGTCTACTAATGTCATGATATTGCGGGAATCTAACACCCCAACACACTCAATCCTACCAACTAACTCGACCATGGACAACGTAATATAAGATCAAGAACCAAACACCGGATGAATCAAGAAATTGAGATAAATCTAACACTCATACCATGAGATGAAATGAGTTGTTACTTAAGTACTCAATCTTAAAAATTAGTTCATGAAGTAAAAGTTATAAAGACCATATAAGGAGATTAAATCTCATATCAGATTGTATACTTTATTTTCCACGTAACTCATTCCACTTATAACGTATAATTATCTTTTAAGTGATGTGATTATATTAAATCAGTATATTACCTTCCTTCAGTATCATAGATATCACTATCACTCCCATGTTTGGCAAATTTGATGTTCTTCACCTCAATAGGAAACAATGGAGATGGCCACTTTCCCTGTATATAAACATATACACACATTAATCTACATTAACCTTATAGCACTTTCTTTTTTTGGTTAAAAGTTAAAATCTTATTGCTTAAACTTGCACATTAATCTTATAGCACATTCCTTTTTGGGTTAAAAGTTAAAATCTTATTGCTTAAACTTGCACATTAATCTTATAGCACATTCCTTTTTGGGTTAAAAGTTAAA
>JBCEWC010000811.1:0-49092 GCA_038996855.1 Solanum aculeatissimum | reverse complement strand
CCCCCCCCCCCCCCCCCCCCCCCCCCCCCCCCCCCCCCCCCCCCCCCCCCACTACTAAAGTGAAAGGAAATGATATATAAATACATTAGAAGTAACAAATATAAGACGGACAATAACATCTACTATATAAAGACACGATTAATCCTACTAACTTACTATATCACAAGGTCAGACATCATCTTATCCCTACTGGCCTATTAACCTTCTACCCTAATATGCGACCTCCACTCCTTTTTCTCTAAGGTTATATCGTCAGTGAGATGAAGTTTCGTCATAACTGTAAACATGAACATGAACTCTTTAAATTTTTTGAAATTAAATTTATATATTTGAAAATTACGTAAAAAGTATTATAAATTATAATAGTCATAATTCAAAATATTTTAAAGACAAAAAATAGTGGGTCAAGAAAACACTCGTTCGGCTCTTAGAATATAAAAGGAGTCATGTTCAGGGACGACGGGGCTACATTATCTTGAGGGTGTTCATCCGAATCCCCTTCAACGGAAAACTATATTATTTATATATGATTAAAATATTTTTTTATGTATATACAGTAGATGTCGAATCTTTTTCAATTAATTCGTGTATTTACTTCTTCAGATTTTGAACCCGCTTGACGAAAATCCTGATTCCGTTATAGATCATGTCAAATGGGAGAGAGGAAATATTATATTTTGTTAACATAATATATACTTGTACAAAAGTGTGTATATTTTTATTGGTGACATTTATTATTTTGATGATGATATAGTACATTTAAATAAAAAGGAATTATAGAAGCACCAAGCTGCTACTATAATTTTTATAATAATTAAATTTGGAAAGCAATTTGATGTTTAAGTAATTGGATTTAAAAAGTCATAAGCTAGGTGGTGAGTTCTTACTAATTAATCCAATTGTCATTATCTTATGAACTCATATAGATGACTTAATTACCCTTTAATTAGTATATATAAACTTCAAATTCAGACTATTTCTCACTTTTTGTATGTAGAATTTATCAAACATTTGAATTTTTAAGGAGTAATTAATATTGGTGGAGGGTGAGTAAAGTGGAATGGGTAAAAGTTTAGGGGTATTGACAAGGAAATAATGAATAATTCAAACAAGAAATGACTAATTTAACAAGAAAAGATGATTTAGAGGGTTTCTTTTACCCAAAATGTGGAGTAAATCATAAATACTTTGGTCACAATTTTGGGTAATAGCAAAGTGTGGGTTAATTTGAAATCATTTAAAATTCATAAATTTCAAATTTTAAATCTGTGTCTGATATTCTTTCAATAACAATATATACAGTGAAATTCCATAAGTGGGGTATGAGGATGGTAAAATATACGCAGACCTAACCATTATCTCCAAGAGATTGAGAGATTGTTTTCGAAAAATCTTCGTCTCAAAAATATCATCCTCAAAAGCAGAAAATACTAGATATGAAACAGAACGACGGTAGTATTTCTCATATTCTTTAATTTCTCTAAATACTCTAACCCAAACAAGTGATCATTTGCAAATGCTTAATAAAGTGCAAACATTAACTAATGAACCCCTTGATATATCAACTTTGAATTTTTAATTAGTTCAAGGCTCCTCTATACACACTATCATGTTTTTCGTTATTAGTTGTTCTTTCGATTTTCTTCTCTTTTCCTTTTTCGTTTTTCATATCTAGTTTATTCTGCTTATGAATTTTTGAGACAAGGGTTTCCAAGAAACAACCTCTCTACCTTTGAAGTAGTGATAAGGTCTGCGTACATTCTACCCTCTCTAGACCCCACTTGTGAAATTTCACTGGATATTATTGTTGTTGTAAAGCTCCTCTATACAAGTAGTAAATAAAAGAAATTACTTATTTTGTTACCTAGTCCTTTTGTACCTCCAATAAGTTCATGCAAAAATGCAAAGCTAAAATAACAACATCAACAAATCAATGCAAATTTGCAACTTCATAATGAGAGAAAGCAAAAAAGGAAAACAAGAGTAAGAGTATGATCCACGTTGGTTTAAATTTGTTTGTCTTAATTACTATTTGAACAGTCAAATGATATTTTCTTTGATCATAAATTTTTCAAATACTTTCTAAGTAGTTTGTGTTGTTAACTATTGTAATTTAAAATATATTTTTTTATGTAGTTTCCAAATACATAAACTTCTATGTCTGAATTCACATCAAATATTAGTTAGTTTGACTCTCGTACTCCATATCAAGCCACATAAACTGAAACAAACGGATATAATTAGTATAAGAAATCAATTACCTCAAACACAAGAATTGCAAGTATGGATGAGATAGCACACAACACAATCCTCTCCTTTCTTCTTTTGATCTAAGAAAAGATATGTCTTCTTGACTAGGCCTTCTTAAGAGGGAAGATTTGCACTAAATAATCTATGTGTAAGGGTAGTTAGGAATGAGTTGAAATTGTTTATTATTTATTAGAGGAGACTAGCAAAAAAAAAATTTTAAAAATTAAAAATTAAAAATCAAAAAAAATAAAAAAGGAAAAGAAAGTGAGGAGAAAGACAGTTCATTAATTGTTGTCAAGATGGATTAAAAATGAATTAAGAAAAATACAACAAAAACAATATGGTCTTTGTTTTTCTTGAAGGAGTAAAATAAAAGAGAAAAATATTAAAAATTCCCCTCAACTTGACGAAAGTTATTAATTTCATTTCTGAATTATTGATAGTATTAAAAATACCTCTCTACTTGACTAACTAAACTAAGATAATACACCTCCCATCTATCACAAGTGTTAAAACACCCCTAAACTTGGCAAGAATTTAGGTTATATTTCACTCTTGTTACAAGATCAGTGGTATATTTAAGTTCAATTAATCAAGTAGAGAATATTTTTACCACTATCAATATTTCGGAAATAAAATTAATAATTTATGCTAAGTTTAGAGGATATTTTTAATATTTTTCTCTAAACTAAATTAAGAAGAAAATGAAGTTACCACTATCACTTAGTTTGTTTTTTTTTTTGGCTGCTTAAATAATATTGTTTACTACTTCCAAGAATATCAAGGATAAAATGAAAGAATATATTCAATTATATTTTTATTTTAAAATAATAATTATTTTAAATTATTTATTTTTAATAATTACATTACCTTTGTTTATTGCGGACTATAAGGAAACTAGCTGCTTAAATCATGCATTACACTTTGCCAAATGGAGTTTTCATATTCAACTTTTTGATTTGTAAATAATTTCAATTTTCAAGATTTATTCTTTTGTTTACATTTGGCTTTCATATAAATTTAGCTTAAATGATTCCTTTTTATCTGTTCATTTTTACGTGTTCATATTTTATTTAAAAAGTTTTTTTTTATTTTTGTTTAGTTATTATATTCTATTTTTTTAGAGTTAATTTAATTAATTTAAAAGTTAAATTAAATTATGTTAATTTGATATTTTAAAATAAAAATTTAGATATTCAAAATGTATAAAATAAAGTATTATGACTTGTAATTTTTTATATTAGTATGATAAAATAATACATTTTATAATATTAATCAAAATTTATATCGTTTGACTCTCCTAAAGAAAATCATCATAACTAAAAAGGAACAAAGTGATTCATTAATAAAATATAAATTTATTGAAGCGTCCTTTGAAATAATAAATTTAATATTTTAGAAAAAAAATTGTGTGTTAATAATAAAATAAATATTGCTTAGAAATTCAACAAAAAAAAAAGTATATTTGTTTGTAACTATAGTCTATAAGTACTTGTATTAAAGAACTAATCTTTTTATTAGTGTTTAATTCTCAAAAAGTATTTAATAAATAAAACTAATTTGATAAATTATATTTTATTTATTTATCATTTTACTTAAAATGAGCAAGCAAAATAAGCTAAAATAATTTTTATTTTGAAACGGAGAAAATATTTAATAAAATAAAATTTGATTAAAATAATTAGTAAATAATTGTAGTGGAACGACGGTAATATCCCATTGGATTTCGTATTCCCACAGGAAGAGAACCGCGTAGGTAACGGCCGCCCATAGATTTTGTGTCGAATTGTATTATTAGTTTAAATATTTTAATAATTATTTTTATTTTATTATAATTTATATAATATTATTTAAATTATTATTAAGTAATGATGAAAATTTTCATTTATGTAATAATTAATTTTGTAATTCTAAATTAAAGTTATGTTAAATGTATTAAAATATTTTTTAATTTTGTGGTTTTAAATATGCTAGGTAAAAAATTAAAATTAAAATTTTGTCAAAAAAAATGAATCATTCTTTTTTTGAAATAGACCACACAGAAAAATATATCATTTTTTTAAAGGAAAAATAACATAATTAGGCAAATATATGATATGTATTTACATTATACAACTATAGTTTGAAAAAAAATTACAATTTATAGCTATAGCTAGGGTTTTGTTTTTATTCTCTCTCGCCTCTCTTCCTCTCTCTCGTCTCTCTTCTCTCTCTCGCCTCTCTTCTCTCTCTGCAATTTCTTGCTAGATATAAAATTACATATATATATATATATATATATATATATATATATCAGTTGCATAATATACAATTATTTTGATAGATATACATAGTCAATTCGATAGATATACATATACGATTCGCCTCTTTGCCCTCTCTCACTCGCATCTCTCCTCCCTCTCCCAATCTCGCTTGCCAGATATACAAATACATACGTATATTAGTTACACATATACAATTATTTGACAGATATACACATATAATTTCACAAATATACATATACAATTCGTCTCTCTCCTCCCCTCCAGGTCATATAGCCAAGGTTATATCATGTAATTATTTGATCATATTAAGTTTCAAGCCTAAGTTATTTATGAAGATTTCCCTATTTTTAAACGGAGAAAATATATAATAATAAAAAACATAATTTATTTAAAATATAATATTTATAAAATATAAATAACATAATATAATGTTATGAAATAATATGTAATAATCATTCAAACTAAATCAAAGGAAGTGCACACGTTTGTCAATATTCTTGCTGGCAAATATAGGGCAGTCTGTTGGACTTGGCTTCTTCTTATATATGGAATCCAACTAATCAATTAATAATTCAAGTATATTCTCTTTTTTTCGGTGTTTTAAAAGTTAATTTAATATTTTAAAATTAACGTTAAAAATTTAAATACTATATGAAAAATATTATAAGTTGTATTATTTTTTTTCAAATCAAAATTAACAAAAATAATTTTTTTTTACATAAATCCTACTAGATATGAGTTAATACTAAGATATATTAGAATTTACAATATTATGTATTTTACCATATATTTGTGGGTCCAAGATACATTCAAATAGATCTAGATATATGTATTATCGGATATATGAGAGTATTCGTGACAATTAAAAAAAATGAAGGAAATATTAAGCTTATCTTTTTTTCATTTGATTTATCTTTTTAAAAATCTCATTTTTAAGAAAATCTAAGAAATACTACTCTACATTTAAGGAAATCAAGAGATATGAAGGAATGGTAATATTTCACTACATTTAACTCGGAGTATTTTGTAAAATGGAGATCAAATTTCTAGTAGAAATTTTTTCCCTTTAATTAGCATATGATATTACAACTCAAATTCAAGTTTACTAAATTATTAAATAGCGAATATTAAATAATTACATGATCGAAAAAAATAAAAAAAAATTTATATCTTTTGAGTGGCTTCAAAAATAATATACGTTGCTTAAATGATTTTCATCCCTAATTAAAAATTTGGATTGAACAGAAAGTCCATTGAAAATAGTCTATTATATTCACATGATAAGAGTAAGATTGTATATACTCTATCTTGAAATATTTTAAATGAATCATGTATGTTAATATAATGGTTAAGTTAGTATAATGGTTATGATAATTGAAATGTATGTTAATATACTAATATTTTGTTATCTCTAGTAGCATGTCGGTGAAAGAAAGAAATCTATTAGAAATTAAAAACATTTACGTATAAAAATCAAAATTTCTTATAAAAAGATAATAAACTAAATAAAAAAATTGTAAGTAGCCTGTAAAAAAGTTAATATTGATTTATTTTATTTTTTTTATTCATAGGTTAGTGGTACAGCATTTGACTGCAGATCAAGAGGTCACTAGTTTAAATCCGGTTTAAATAGTGGAGATGCAGAATATTTCAAGCGGAGATGAGAGAGATTAACTAAAGAAGGATCGAAAATAGATGATTAGATAGGATATAATATATATATTTTCAGCTTATCAAAAATATAACCTTACAAAAAAGGTTATAAACGATACGAATTAGAGTAGAAGATTAGCGGATTTCACTTTGCAAAATAGTCGGGAGATTAAATAAATTTTCAAGTAATATCTCTCAACTAGGGATATGGGCCTAATTATGTCTATGTATATAATGGGCCTAGTATCAAACTATGTATAAGCTATTCTGATATTTGCAATAAAATGGCCTATGGTCATATTTAATTTTTTTTTAATTCGTATAACATTATTGTTAGAGTTTCACATCATTTGTGGAATATAAATATAGACTCTTTATATAGTCTTGAATAATATAAAAAAAATTAGCTGAAGATGTAAATTTAATTTAGTCACAACATGTTCCTTTAAATTGTATCACATTTTTTAGCCTTTTTTTTACAAAAAAAATAAATATAACACAATGTAAGCAAATTCTAATGAAAAAATCAATTAAACAGGTTGAGTGATTTTATAGCTGTTGAATGACTTTGACGTTTTAAAAGAAAATTAAGTCTATATCAGAAAAGAACTTTTAGTTGAGTGACAACCTGAGATATTATTTCAAACAATTAATAGCAATTTTTGTGTCTAAAAATGACAATTGTTTAATTATATTTAAATATTTCCTATCATGCTCTATAAATTCTTGAAGATCTAGAAAGAAGCAAGCATCGATTGAGAAGGACAGAGTATTCGAGAATTCCCTGAATATTCTACGAAAACTGCAACATCACTTTAAGAGATTGTATAACATTATTGTTGGAGTCCCACATCGTTTGTAAAATTAAAAAATATACTCTTTATGTAATCTTGAATAATATAATAAACTATCTAAAGATTTAGATGCAATTTAGTCAGAACGCATGTTCCTCTAAATTGCTTCTCAATCTTTAGCCCTTTTTTTTCAAAAGAATTCCCTGAATATAGTAATCAATCTAGAAAACTGCAACATCACTTTAAGAAATTGTATAACATTATTGTTGGAGTCCCACATTGTTTGTAAAGTTAAAAAATAGACTCTTCATGTAATCTTGAATAATATAATAAACTAGCTTAAGATTTAGATGCAATTTAGTCGGAACGCATGTTCCTCTAAATTGTATCTCAATCTTTAGCCTCTTTTTTTTTCCAAAAAAATCCCCTGAATATAGTAATCAATCTACGAAAACTGCAACATCACTTTAAGAGATTGTATAACATTATTGTTGGAGTCCCACATCGTTTGTAAAATTAAAAAATAGACTCTTTATGTAATCTTGAATAATATAATAAACTAGCTGAAGATTTAGATGCAATTTAGTCAGAACACATGTTCCTCTAAATTGCTTCTCAATCTTTACCTCTTTTTTTTCCAAAAAAAAAATGTATAACACAAGGCATCTACACATACATACTTTATTAGTTATGTTATATAATATATAATAACATATATATTTGATTTTTTAATTTTAGTATCCATAATTCGAATTCCTATCGTATAAGGTCTCATTTAGAGGAAAGCTACGAAGATATGACATATGGGCCTAACTCTACTTCAAAAGTTAGTTCATGAGGGAGAATTATCCAAGTCTGTATAAGGAGACGAATTTCTCATCCCTTTACCGATATGGGACTTCCTAACACTCCCCCGCACACCCAAATCTCAACTGGAGAGTGAACATTTATAAATGGGGGCCCAACATCGTGAGATATGGACCTGTCTCTAGTATCATATAAAGATATGGCATATGAGCGTAACACAATCCCAAAAGTTAGCTCATGAGGGGTGGATTATCCAAGTCCTTATAAGGAGACCAACTTTTCATCTCTCTACCGATGTAGGACTTCTAATGTCTTGTAAGAATAATTAATTTAGGAAAATAAAATGTTTTGTAACATCTAATGTCTTGTAAGAATAATTAATTTAGGAAAAAAAATGTGGATTAACAAACATATACTAGTTAATTAGTTAATGTAGCTATAGCTAGTTTGAATTAATTACGGCTCGCGGCAAACATCTAGTTGTAATTACAGTTTGAGTTTTGTATAATTCGCGCGATCTATACAAATATTATGCGCGATTATACAAAAGTTGTGCGCGAATCAAATTGTATAATGAAATATACAAACACGGTGAATAGTATAGCGAATTATACGAACACTGTGCACGAATTGTGTAGCGAAATATATAAACACTATACAAAAACTGTGAATTGTATAGCGAAATTATATAAACGTATATAAATATTTCGCGAATTATACAAACGCTACTATAACTATAGTTACGAAATGTAATTACCCAAACTATAGCCATGAAGCATAATTAAGATATTTTTTAGTGGCTATATGCGAAAATTCCTCAATAATTTATCATAGAAAGGATATTATACCAATGTAATATTATCTCTATCAATTAAACTATTGTTACTAAATAAGTACGATATATTTATATATATATATATGATCGTCAAATACATTACGGACATAACGTTATATAATGAATAATGTCTTGTAACGTATATATGATCGTCAAAGATATTACGGACATAACGTTATATAATGAATAATGTCTTGTAACATTTCCAGTTAAGTGCTAGGGGTTCATCCAAACTATCTTCAATGAAAAATTACACTATTTATATATATAACTAGTGAAAAATTAAGTAGATATTGAACCTCCTTTAACTAGTTCATTTATTTTTTCGTATTTCAAAATTTGGCTAGTAGTGAAAATTCTGATTTTGTCACCGCAGAATAATTTGTCATTGACTTATTTATAGGCATTGAATTCACAAATTCTTATCAATTAAAAGCAATTAAGATGTTGGTTGAACTGAATAATAGTCCAGAAAAAAAATACATACTAATAAATTAGATTAAAATAAGTTACCTACCACACAAAACAAATTATTACTAATCATGATTTTGTTTAATTTAAAAATTATTGCTAGTGGCCAATTAGAACATCAAAAAAATTATTTGCCAGATCATGATTTGGATAAAATAAATCAATAATCACTTACTTCATCAAAGCTAAGACATGAATAATTAATTGAATAAATAAAACAAATTAAAGAAATAATTAGGCAGTTAGCCTATAACAGCAGAAACTGTCTAGTATATTTAGGACACTTTTTATGCATATATTTTTTAATACATACACATGTATTTGTCTTTAGCACTACCTTTTTTGGCGTTTTGCGTCTGATTAAAGTGAAAAAATTAAATTTAATTGTGAACTTATAAAAAGATAAATAATTTCCTACGAAAGTAATTTTGATAAATTATTTATTTATAAAGGTTTTGTATATAGAGATTTTATCACTAATTAGAAGCCATGATAAATTAGAATTTTCGGGTATTTTTTTGATTCAAATAAGGAAGAAGTAGAAGTCTATCAAATAAGGAAGAGTTAAGAGTCTTTCCACGGCTAGAAGTCCTTATTTTATCATTTTTTATATATATTTTAAAAGTCAATATTATAAATATAATTAAATAATAATTTAAAGAAAAATGGTAAGAATACGATTTTATCTTAAACAGAGTCTTTTAATGAAGGGCAAAAACTTCAAAGAAATTTCTAAGGATTTCACACTTTCAATATAGTATAGGTTATAAATGAAATTTTTCCCTTTTTTATTTTGAAGTAATATATATTAAATGGTTAAGTTACCTATCTAATAAACGTGTAAGAATACGTGCAAAAGTTTTTTTCGAATTTGAGATGAAACTATCTTATAGGAATGCTTTATAATATGTTCAAATGTTCAAGCGAAATAAATTGTAGTTTAAATATCTAATCGAAATTTATTGATAAATTTGAGTAACTGTCAATGAATTGAGCTATATATAAGATAATTAAACTAAAAAAAATAATAAAATATAAACTATCTAAAAATGAAGTAGAATGATCCAGATTCCCTCATTAACGGGACGTCTTATTATTTTGGATTTGAATTCTAAAAATGAAGAAATTTTGACAAAAAATGATCAAGCGAAGCACACAAATATTTATTTTTGACAAGAAGTGAGTGTAAGGGTCCAAATACACATATTAGGGTCCGATTAATTCAGTTTATATTGAAAATCTTCCTTTTATAAGAAATAAAACATTTATGAAAAATCACATCAAGCTCAAACTCGAACCTCTAATTAATTAAGAATAAAAATTGATAGCGATTTTTTTTTTAAAAAGCCTAATATATATATATACATGGGAGGGACTATATATCACCATGATGTGAACTTTAACCTTGTTATTTTGTAATTAATGACCCAGTCCGCCAGTGATATTGTCTGTTTTGGGCCGAGTCCCGCACGGCTTTAAAACGCATCACTAGTAGATAAGACTTGTTTACTTATATACCCAGCATCTCTCCTATGTTTTGCCAATGTGGACTTCTCATCTTAAAATGAGTTGATACATGTCAATTGGTGTATAAAGGAGTCTGAGGTGTCATGTTCGATACCCCGTAGCGTTATAGCATGAAGAGGGATGAAGGTGTGAACTGGTTGGCCAAGGCATAGACAATACCTGAGTATATAAACCCATTTGAAAGGATCTTCACAGTTTTACCCTTCACCCATCCCACGAAAAAAATCAAAAAGAGGAAAAATAATTCTTTAATATAGTCGTTTGATCATGAAAATTATGAAATTTGAAAAAAAAAATATTTTCAAAGTTAATCGAGGATTTTTCAGGAAAAAAAAACCTCCCTACCTTATAGGGGTAATATCTGTGTATCCAATACTCTTTTCAAACTTCACTTGTAGAATTACAACTGAATATATTGTGATTGTTATTTTTCAAAGTAAAAAAATAATATTTGAAAATTAGAGTCGTGTTCTGACAGAAGAACATGTAATTAGATCTAGATGTTTTTGTTACCTAGATATGTACTCATACATGCATCTGTACATTTTCTTGGATTATTATCAACAGATCTAATATCCAAAAGTGAAAAAAAAAAAGATTTTATATATATGTGTATGTAGTGTTCAAGACAAATGCATAAATATAAACTATTTATGTAATAGAAAATGTCTTAAAAGTACAAGACAATATTTGTGGATGCAAGCTAAATGTGTAAGGTACCTAGCCAAATGATTGTTATGACATTGGAAAAATTAGTCGGAAAAATAAATATATACTAGTTAATTAGCTAACATAGTTATAGTTTGAATTAATTATGGTTTGCGGCAAATATCTAGCTGTAATTACAATTTGAATTTTGTATAATTCGCGCGATTTATACAAAACGTTGTGCGCGATTATACAAAAGTTGTACGCGAATCAAACTGTATAACGAAATATACAAATATTGTGAATTGTATAGCGAATTATACAAACATTGTGTATGAATTGTATAGCGAAATAAACAAACGGTATACAAAAACTGTGGATTGTATAACAAATTATACAAACGTATACAAATGTTGCGCGAATTATATAAACATTGTTATAACTATAGTTATGAAATGTAATTACCCGAACTATAGCTATGAAGCATAATTAAGGTATTTTTGAGTGGCTAGATAAGAAAAAACCTCTTATTATTTTAGCAATTCACCATAGATATAAACATTTCAAACACATTCTTAAAATTTTAGTCAATTTTAACACGTGTTGTTATAAATGAAAAATTAAAAGAATGTCAAATGAATTTGTTAGATCTGTTGTTGTTGATATCACAAGACTAGAAATATACCTATAATTTAGGGACCAAAAATGCTATAATCTCATTTGTTATATTTCTTTCGTCATTTTTACTTGTCTATTTGGGATTTTATATGTCTCTTAAGAAATAATGATTAATACGAGTATTTTACGACAATACTCATATTAATTAATGTGTAATGTTAGATGGTGGAAAATGACTTAGGAAATATGAAATTAATGTCGAGGATAAAATTAAAAAAAATAAGTGCCTTCTTGATTTGTTAAAAGGGACAAATAAAGTGAAAATTTATTTTTGAAATTATGGACAAGTAAACGTGAATGGATGGAGTATAAGTGTATGACCAACATCAATATGGTGGCACGGACTTATTTACTACTCTCTCTATTTCTTTTAGTTGTCATAGTTTACTTTTCAAAAATAACACAAAGGCACCACTGACATTATCTCGAATTTTCAAAAAGACATCTTAACTTTGCGGGCGTCGTATTACTCCACAAAAATATTAAATTTCTTTTGTCAATATACTATTTTTCTTTTTCATTTTGAAGCTTACGAGGTTTGTTGAAGATTAGCTTCTTCAATTTCGACATTTGTTGGTCAATTTCTTGGGGATTAACTAGATAAATAAGGAATTGAAGGTTAATAGGTTAGGGTGTTCTCTCATAATTATCTAGTATTTGATTAAAAAAATCTTATTTTTTCTTCCTATATTTGTTGATTTTTTGAAGAAAAAAAATACATTTGTCATTCTCATCATTGAAAATACGATTCAGGATTGCATTTTACATCGTAACTTAATCACAAAAGATATCTTTATTTCTCAAATTTAAAAGAAATTAAAACCTTGAACGACTAAAAAATACTTATTGGACTAGAAATTAAATCAAAATCTTATCTTTCGGGGATGATTTCATTCAAATGAGATACCTCTATTTTTTTAAAAAGATCAATAACGGCTCTTTGTAGATTTTAGGGAAGAAGATGTATTTAAAGATACAACAACAACGACATACTCAGTGGAATTCTACAAGTGGAGTCTGAGAAGGAAAAACTGTACGCAAACCTTACCACTAACTCACAGAGACAGAGAGATTGTTTCCAAAAAACCCTCGTCTATGTATTTAAAGATAAAGTATATAATTATTATTAAAAGAAATAACACATGATGCTTTTTAATTTCTAAAGTCATTGATTAATTTTCACTAGGACTTTTTGGAAAAGGAGATTTACAATATTATGAACATAAATAAAAGAATTAAGAGTTTGAAAAAAATAATAAGTTGACTCAATCAATAAGCACATTTATTTGTGATTTATACACAAATGATAACACACGTTTTGTTGTTAAAGTCAATTGATGATTTTCTTTTCAACATCCATTTTCATATCCTCTTGCTTTACTTTAGATTTTTTTTTAAATGAAAAAAAAAATACTTTTCAAGGTCAACTATAATTATTGTTGTTTAAATATTAAATTATCAGCAAACTTAGAGTTGATATCTCAGATAATTACTCAATTATTAGTTATTTTCACAGAAAGTAACTCACTTTTATTTTTTTAATCTTAAAGTCACTCAACAAACTTACAGAAAGTCACTTAATTATGAGTTTCTTTTACAAAACGTTACTCAACTTTGTTTTATAACTCAAAAGTCACCGAAATATTGGTAGATTTTTTTTAAAGGTGGTGTCTCTCCCTAGTTTGACTTTGATAATGTGATTCACAATAATACAATTGTGACAATTAAAGGAAAAGAAAATAAATATTTAGGTTAATTTATTCGGATGATATCTTTGTTACGTTGATGTAAAGTATGCCATGTCACGTTAAATTAGAACAAATTTTTTGCACTCCTTATAAGACTTGTGTAATTCTTCTTTCTTTAAATTAAATTTTGATAATTTAATATTGTATCAGAGTCGTGTTCATTGGATTTGATGTGATGTTCCTGAACTGTGTGGAGTTCTTGAATATCATGTTCGGATCAAATAGAAGAATCTCAAATAAATGATGTTTGAATCCAAATGTGAGGGGTTGTTGATGGAAAGTATTTCATATTTGACCGGAATAAGTTTTCTTATAAGACTTAGACAATAGTACTTTTTTTAAATTAATTTTTGAAAAGTGAATTAAATGTCGTAAGAACTTATTTTGACTATTTTTCCTAGGTAAGAACATAAAATATATCCTTTTTTTTTGTTGTTGATCAAGTCAAATGGATTCCTATTGAGCTTCCTTGATTTTATTTTTAGGGAATTTACCTATATATACAAAAAAAGTAGTCCATATTTTATTAACATAAAAAATAGTCTCAAATCGACGAAACTATACATAATTATACAATATATTATAGAAAGTATACACTGTTATACAATGTATATTTCTTATACATGAGCTATACACTAAATATACATTATAATACACAAATATACACTGACTATATCTACCTATACAACGAGGGTTGAATGCCCAAAATTGTAACAAATAGTCAAAGGTCAACCGGATGACTACTTTTCATAATTAAAAAAAGTGGTCTATTTTTTGTGTAAATAATGTTTTCCATGGCTCCATTTTCTTTTTTTTGTTGATCAAGTCAAATGGATTCCTATTCAACTTCCTTGAATTTTTTTTCAAAAAAAAAAATGAATATTATTCATGGTCAACTCCAATTATTTTTGTTGATGAAAACTCTATAGCAAAACTAGTGACTTTTTAGGGAAATAACTAGGATTCACATTCACTCAAAATGGTAAAAAAGTGCTTTTTTGATGATTTTCCTTTTTCACATGATAAATTTCAAGTCTTTTGACTCTTTCAACCAATAGAAAAAAGAGAAGTAAAGCATGTAAATTTTACTTTTTAAAGTCAACCAATTTTTGCCATTTTAAGTTTTGACAGGTGAATCCTCCGTTTCAATTTGTTTGTGCTATTTTTTTCAGTTCATTATATTTTTGGCGATTTTTAATTTTTTATGTATAATGTTTAAGACCATATGATTAACGAACATTTTGATACATATCACATACTATAAATTTAAGATTTAAAAATCTTATTTTTTTAAAATATGATGTGTCAAATCAAAACGACACAATCAAATTGAAATGACTTTAATCTTGGTTACATCACTATCCAATGAAATTCTAGTAAAGCTTATATACTTCATTTTCAATCAGGTACATACAAATACTTATAGCAATATGTGCCAAAAGTTAAACGATAAGAGCGGTAGTGAGCAAAACTTCAAACGGAAGGTAATGTAAAGTAAATATGACTTTTTTTCTCCTTTTTAAGAGGTGGCTATGAGTGTGTTTGCACGTACCTCAACTACTGCTATGCCTTGGAACACCAAAATTGAGATCACTAATTTTATTTTCTTTTGTGGGGCCTTCTTATTTGTATATTTCTTGATGTTTTTGTGTTTGGTGGGGGTGGGGGGGCTGTAACAGACAAAAGGGTTGGTTATCCTAGAAGAATATACTATGGCATATTACATACAACTTCTTTTGTATAGCAAGCCAAACAGTAACATATGGGACCATCATAAAGATAAAAGAAATATCAAATTGAACAAATGATAGGTCAAGATCATGTTGTTCATTGAGAATTGAAGAAGCGAGAAACTATTATGTTCGCGATTCTTCATCCACTGATGGATAAAATGCTCCAGTTTTCCATTCTCATATGAGGCCAGAAACATGAGCCGATTGCTCGTTACTCTCAAACAGATTTGGAGAAAGAGAACATAGCAAAATAGATTGTAACACTCTATAGTTAAGCCACAGCATATAGGATGGCTAATAACATATCAAACAGCTTTGGCCAACACATTACACAATCACCATGACATTCAACAAAGAGACCTGCACCTGCAGGGAATTGCAACAGTTTCGTCTGGCGCTTGCAGAACCAGACATAGGCATAAAAGAGCTAACAAGTCTCTGGGACCAACGATTGTCTATGAAATAAAGCTAACCTATACAGAAACATATGAGAATATACTGACTGACAGCTACTTTATTTAGAAACATCTATAAGTTCTTTCTAACCAGCAGCATGACGAATAGTTGAGGACATCTCTTACTACTCCCTTGTTTAGTACGCCATGCAGGATCCTCCAGACTCTACAACTACATAGTAACAGAAAAACAAACTGAGAACTATAGGCAATTGAAATCCACCTGATGAATGGCAGAATTTGTAGAAGTGATATCCATGAGCACTAAGTCTGAAACTACATGTTCATTTGAGTAATCTCTTTGCTAGTACCAGATTGGAACATCTTGCTTCGTCATGTCATCTTGAGAAATCCCAGAAAGACAATCAGACAAATCGGTGGATTGTAAATTGAATGGAGATCCAAACATGAAATTGAAATCGTCATTAGAGCCTGCATTGAATGGTGAAGTTAAAACCTTGCTCTGATCAAACCGATCTCCTTGTGTGAACATGGAATTGTTAGCAGAGATATTGGTGTCCACGAAGATACTTCCTTCCAACACAATCCCTTGGCTTTGCAGGTGATTGTTCTGTTGAACACTAGGTTGTTGAAGAGGCTGCTCTTTAGACATCATAACATTTCCTGCCATTGAGTTTCTATTTCCTTGTACATTACTATCATATAATGACATAAGATCATTGATCACCCTCTGCCCATCTGCAGGAACCCCAAGTCCAGATATATCAAAGGAAGGTGGAGCCGGGTTAACTGGAAGCGAAACCTGCTTTGGCGGGACATACTGTTGAGGGAAGACAACTGGCTTGACTTCATCCATGTGAAAGTTTGGGACTCCAAATTGGGAAGTACTTCTGAAAAGGCAAGTCAATTGATGATTGTCTCTGGTGGATCTGTCTGGAAAACCATTGCGAAGCTCACTATGAGGGCATTGGAGACACTCGCAAGTATATATCTTCTGATCCATCATAAAAGTCAAGTCATCAGCTGACTTCCTCTTGCGAGTGAAATCTAAGTTGACAAAAATGTCATCCTTCATTGGCTGAGATTGTTGTTGCAGAGGCAGCTTCTCCTTGAACATCTCAACATTAACATTCAGCAAACTGAGATGGTTTGGTTTTTGCTCTTGAACATCAAAGATCGGGTCATCAACAACACCTTCAACATCATACTCACTGCTGTCATTCATAGTGAAAGTTCCACTACCACCACCCGAGGACACAGGTGGACAGCGATCAGGATAAAGTTCACGAGCCAAAACTTCCTCCTGATTGATGATGGCAAGCCAAGTTGCACTTTCCTTTGCTGTCATCTTGTCCTGCAAGCACTTTGATTGCCTTACCAGCTTGCGAATCTTAGCAATATCAGGAGATATGTGCTTGATCACCGCTGTGAGGACACCAACCTTCCAGGCCTTCTTCAGATCATGAGGCTTCTTATAAGGTGGAGGACCTTGATCATTTGGCAGTCCCAATTGAGGCCACCAATCCTCCTGTCCATTTGGCCACCATGGAGGTGAAACACCTTTTTCCAATGGAAAGCGCCTCTGAGGAGGATCACAATGTTGCATTAAAGCTGACAATAAAGAACCAAGGGTGGTATCTTGAAGCTCCTGCAAAGTGTGAGGGGTAGGGCCAATCGGATTAGAACCCTCGTTCTTGCCAGGGATGGCATTATCAGCTTGGTACTTTGCTATGGCAGCAGGCCCATTGCGATCAAACCTCACTTTATCCTTCCACCACTCCCTGAGATTATCAGATGCCCCAGTCACCGGTTTGCCTTTCTCTGGGATAATTCCATAAACAAAACCCTGAGCTTTACATACCTCCATCATCTTCAACATGTACTTCAAGATCCCATCTTGTGCCCTCGACATCTTCTTCCTCCTTGCTTGCTCCTGAGACTGTCGTTGTTTGACAGCATCAACACCTTCCTTACCCTTACTCATTTCTTTCAGCCTTTTCAACTTCATCTTGTCCCTCCACATCCTCCTCTCCAGCTCATCCACATCAATCTCCTCATCACTATAGTCATCATCCATCAACGGCTCCGGCTCAACTGGTGGTGGAACAGCTGCTGCTGTTTCCACCTCCTTTAGCGGAGCAGGGAAGAAATCAAGATCACCACAAAACCCAATATCTTCAAACATCATCATCTTGGCAACCCTGAATCTTGGTTTAAAAACAGCAAAGCTTCAATAAACAAAATAGAATTTAACTACCCTCAAAATCCACAGGTTCCTTTTCACATAAATTGGAAGATAAACCAAAATATGTTGTAGTTGGTCAATTAGATGATGACCTTCCCTCCTGCAAATACACATACAAGAAAATAAGAAAAATCTAAATTTATTACATCTAGCAACAACCAAAGGCTATTTTCTTCAAACTAGCCTCTAAATCAAGTCACATCTAGTCAAGATAATTAGTGGCCATAAAGGATGTGAAGCATCAATATCAGATGCACTTGTATAAATTTAGAACTGACATCACAAAAACAAAAGAAAAAGTGAGAAGACATGTGAAGATCACAACAAACACATGGACATGGAGCTCAACTAAAAGCTAAGAGAAAAAAGGTAATCCTTTTGGCAGATAGTTAGTACTGACATCTGTGATATAATACTTACCAAAAGAAGCCTAGATTTTTACACATCAGTTACCAAGATCATCTTTTACTTTTTTAAAAAGTAAAAAAGATCATCTTGGTAAAAAAGGGATCTTTACTCCATTTTACCAGAACTCATTTTTAGCAAAATTTGACAAATTACTAGATCTGACATATCAAAATTGATGTAGCCCCACAACCAGAAATCACAAGAGAAAAAAATAGTGGGGGTGGGGGGGCAAAAAACTTGTAACTGACTCTTATCTAACACCAGAGAACTGAAGAAACCATAAGACTCATTTCATATGTTAGATTTATCACTTGATGTGAAAAAGAAAAACAAAATTCAACTAAAACAATCTACAACAGAAAAACCCAATCTTCAAACAAAAACTCCAATTTTTATACTGAAACTCAAGGCAAAAAAACAACAGAGGAAGCAACTTAGTAAAACCAAGATAAAAAATGAAGTCAAATAAAAGAAAAATCCAATCTTGACACAAAAGCTCCAATTTTTATACTGAAAACACAACACAGAAAGCTATTCAGATCAAAAATGAAGTCAAATAACAGAAAAATTCAATCTTGATACAAAAGCTCCATTTTTTACACTAGAACACAAGGCAAAAACACAACTGAAAAAGCTAATCAAGTAAAACCAAGATCAAAAATCATGTCAAATAACAGAAAGCTCCAATCTTTATACTAAAACACAAGGCATAAACACAACAGACAAATCTATCCACTAAAACCAAGATCAACAAATCAACAAATTCAAATGTATCAACATCAAAACCCAATAAAAAACTAATCTTTACAAAGTAGAAAGGCAAGAAAAAGAAGAATACCTCAAAGGGGTTTCTTCTTTTTGCTTCCAAAACTTTGTCCAACAATTGACCCTTCAGAATATTGAAGGTAGAGAGAGAGAAAAAAGAGAGAACAAAGGAATAGTTTTTTTAGTACAAGAAGATATAAATACTATTTGTTGTGTGAGTTGTGGCGGTGGTGTTACAATAATATTAGGAAAAAGAGTCAAAATCTTTTCTTTGTTAAAAGCCAAACCAAAATATGAACTTATTTCCATTTCTTCTTTTTGTTACTTTTGCTTTCATGATTTTTCTTTATTTGTAAATGAAAATTATGGTATATATTATAGATATGATCAAAGTGATAAATATTTTTTAATTTTGAGTTTGAAATGTGGATATAAATTGTCTTTGTGTTGTTAATAAGGATCACAAATACTTATAATAGAAATGATTTTTAAATGTGTGAGATAAGAATATTCGTAAATATTTTATACGGTTGCGTGTAGTATTTTGTGAAGTTTTAATGTATTTTGACATATGTCAATGAAAAAAACTTCAGAAGTTGTGTCAAAAATAATATGTGAAGATGTTCTTTTTCTTTTCGGTATGAGATTCAAGGATTTTTCTTGTTCAGAACATAGTTTGAGCTATTGAAAGTCGATAATTAATTTCTCATGTTATTTCTAGTGGTTCATTATTGAGGAAAAAATGGCGAAGAAGATGAAGCAGACAGAAGAAAAGGAAAGTGAAACTGAAACTATGATTACGTGTTGTATTTTGCTAAGTTTTTGACACGTATTATTATTTCGAGAAAAAACTTTAACGGTCGTGCCAAAAATAGTTAATTGATCGTAAGAATATCTTTAAGTAATTTATTTGATCGTAAAACACTATTTCTTGATATATGAGACCCAAAAAAGTTCTTACGAAAATATAGCTTGAGTCTTTGAGAAGAGAGAATCGATCAAAGGATAAATATTTCGAGAAAAACTTCAACGATCGTGCCAAAAATAGTTATTTAATCATAAAAATATTTCTTCTTTATACACAAATATTTCTCTTTTAATGTCTAAGATAAGAATATCTTGTAAATATTTTATACAATTGCGTGTAGTATTTTGCAGAGTTTTAATGTATTTTGATATATGTCAATGAGAAAAATTTCAGAAGTCATGTAAAAAACAATATGTAAAGATGTTCTTTTTTCAGTACGAGATTCAAGGATTTTTCTTATTCAGAACTTAGCTTGAGCTATTGAAAATTGATGAATTTCTCGAGTCATTTCTAGTGGTTCAATATTTGAGAAAATATGACGAAGAAGATGAAGCAGACAGAAGAAAAAGAAAATAAATCTGAAGTTATGATTACGTGTCATATTTTGTTAAGCTTTTGACACGTATTATTATTCCAGGAAAAACTTTAACGGTTGAGCCAAAAATAATGATCGTAAGCATATCTTTAAGTGATTTATTTGATCATAAAACACTATTTCTTGATATATGAGACCCAAAAAAATTTACAAAAATATATCTTGAGCTTTTGAGAAGCAAGAATCTATCAAAGAATAATATTCCAGGAAAAACTTTAACGATGACGCTAAAAATAATTATTTGATCATAAAAATATTTCTTCTTTATACACAAAATTGAAACACAATTTCTTATTGAGAATGTAACAATCTTTGAGAGGTAAGGATATATGAAAATATGTATTTTCCATAAGGATATGTGTTAGGTATTTCATATAGTAAGTGTGTTTGGTACGGAGAAAAATATTTTAAAATTTTTTAAATACTTATAATAGAAATGTTTTTTAATGTCTGAGATAAGAATATTTATAAATATTTTATATAATTACGTGTAGTATTTTGTGAAGTTTTAATATATTTTGACACGTGTCAATGAGAAAAAATTTAGAAGTCGTGTCAAAAATAATGTGTAAAGATGTTCTTTTTTCAGTATGAGATTCAAGGATTTTTCTTGTCCACAACATAGTTTGAGTTATTGAAAATCGATTAATTTCTCACGTTATTTCTACTTTTCTAGTGGTTCAATATTGAGGAGAAAATGACGAAGAAGATGAAGCAGACAGAAGAAAAGAAAAATAAAATTGAAACTATGCTTACGTGTAGTATTTTACTAAGTTTTTGACACTTATTATTATTTTGAAAAAAACTTTAACGATCGCGCTAAAAATAAATTATTTGATCAGAATATCTCTAAGTAATTTATTTGATCGTAAAATATTTTTTTATATATATGAGACCTAAAAAAAAACTCTAACAAAAATACAGCTTGAGTCTTCGAGAGGAGAGAATCTATCAAAGGATAAATATTTTAGAAAAAAATTCAACGGTCGCACTAAAAATAGTTATTTAATCACAAAAAAATTTCTTCGTTATATACAAAATTCAAACACAATTTCTTATCGAGAATGTAAGCGTCCTTCCCGCCCTCAAACCAGCTCTCAACTTCCTTCCCCAAACCAAAAAAAAAAAAAACAATTATTTTTAAAAAAATTATTTTTTATTTTATTCCACCCTACCATTGGCCACCCCTACCACACCCATCCCCTCCACACACAAAAAAAATAAATCATAATTTAAAAAAAATATTTTTAAAAATTTTATTTTTTTAACCCTACTTCGATCCCAATCCCCCTACCCTGCACCCAACCCACCACCCCCAGAATTTTTTTAAAAAAAAATCAATTTTTTTTTTACTCCCTACCACCCTCCCCCAAAATTCGAAAGAATTTAATTTTTTTTTAAAAAAATAATTTTTGTTACCCCTACCATGATCCCCTACCAGCCAACCCCAACCCCACCCACCCACAAAAAAATAAATTAAATTTTTAATAAGATTTCAATTTTTTTTTACCCCACCCTATCCTTGAACCCCACCATCGAAGCCACCTCTTTTTTTCACACAATTTAAATTAACCACGAGCTAGAAGTTTGTTTTTGCTTTTTCACCTTAAAGTTATTTTTTGAAAAATATTTTTTATTTACCAATCAAGCACTAGAAAAAAAAATTCACTTATCAGACAAACGAAAACACATAAGAATTTTCCTTAGTGAGAATGTAGTTTAAAATGTTTTTGTTTTTTTCATAAGAATATGTATATATCTCATATAGTTACTTCTAGTACTTTGTTAAGTTTTAATAGTGTATTTTGAATAACAAATCACATGTATTGATCATGAAAATAATTTTTTTTAATGTCTAAGATGAGAATATATACAAATATTTTATACGATTATGTATAATATTTTGTTAAATTTAAGTATATTTTTATATGTATTAGTATTTCAAAAAACATTTAAGAGTCAGGACTAATAATAAAGATAATCTTTATTGATGAACGACATTCAAAAAATATTTTACACGATCAATTTTAGTAATTTGTTATATTGAACAACGCGTATAAAGTAGGGACTAGGGAGACTTAAGAAATTAAATAATTGACTAATAGTTTTAGAAATGTAGAAATAATTTATAAGATTACATTTACTATTTTACTAAATTTTAATTTATTTCAACATGTATTAATATTTGAAGAATTACACCAAAAATAATATATCTGATCATAAAGATAAATCTTTTATAATAAACGAGATAAGAATATAATTATGTTTCATATTTTGCTTAATTATAGTATATATTTACCAAATATCTAATACTTCAATTATATACATGTGAAATAATAAATATTTTAATATAGAATAAGAAAAGGAATAAATTTTTCAACTATGTTTTATGGGAACTCAATTAATGAAGAATATCTATCATTAATAATAACATTAATTAAAGAGAAAAAAAGAAATAAAGAGGTAGATACATTTGATGAGTGTATTTAATAAAGAAGTTAATGTTATAAAATAGGAAATTAAGTGATAAAATACTGACATCATGATTACATCATTTTATTTTTTTATTCGATATTCGATTTTTTGAATTTTATTCGAGAAATTTCACTGAAAATATTATTATTGTTATATTTGATATCTGATTTTCATAGCAAGGTTTAATTAATCTAACACGCCTTTTAATCAAAAGAAAATTCATATTAAACGATTTAATTCTAAAAACATTTGATTAATTATAAATGAATCATATTTATCTCATTATAAATTCTTACTGATACCATCAATAGTTAAATTAATTCAGTAAGTATATGATCTACTTAATTAATATAATTATGCAAATAGGAAAATTAAGTGATAAAATACTGACGCCGATGATTACATCATTTTATTTTTTTATTCGATATTCTATTTTTTAAATTTTATTTGAGAAATTTTACTAAAAATATTATTATTATTATTATATTTGGTATCTGATTTTCGATTTAATTAATCTGACACGCTTTTTAACCAAAAGAAAATTTGCATTAAACATTTAATTCTAAAAACATTTGATTAACTATAAATGAATCATATTTATCTCATTATAAATTTTTACTCATAAAATTAACGGTTAAATTAATTCAGTAAATATATGATCTACTTAATTACTATAATTATGCAAATAGGAAAATTAAGTGATAAAATACTGACGTCGGTGACTACATCTTTTTATTTTAATTTTTTGAATTTTATTTGAGAAATTACACTAAAAATATTATTATTATTATATTTGATATCTTATTTTCATGATAAAGTTTAATTAATTCGACACACCTTTTAACCAAAAGAAAATTCATATTGATATTTAATTCTAAAAAATCTGATTAACTATAAATGAATCATATTTATCTCATTATAAATTCTTATTGATAACATTAATGGTTAAAATAATTCAGTAAATATATGATCTACTTAATTAATATAATTATGCAAATAGGAAAATTAAGTGATAAAATACTGACGTCGATGATTACATCATTTTATTTTTTTATTCGATATTCTATTTTTTAAATTTTATTTGAGAAATTTTACTAAAAATATTATTATTATTATTATATTTGGTATCTGATTTTCGATTTAATTAATCTGACACGCTTTTTAACCAAAAGAAAATTTGCATTAAACATTTAATTCTAAAAACATTTGATTAACTATAAATGAATCATATTTATCTCATTATAAATTTTTACTCATAAAATTAACGGTTAAATTAATTCAGTAAATATATGATCTACTTAATTACTATAATTATGCAAATAGGAAAATTAAGTGATAAAATACTGACGTCGGTGACTACATCTTTTTATTTTAATTTTTTGAATTTTATTTGAGAAATTACACTAAAAATATTATTATTATTATATTTGATATCTTATTTTCATGATAAAGTTTAATTAATTCGACACACCTTTTAACCAAAAGAAAATTCATATTGATATTTAATTCTAAAAAATCTGATTAACTATAAATGAATCATATTTATCTCATTATAAATTCTTATTGATAACATTAATGGTTAAAATAATTCAGTAAATATATGATCTACTTAATTAATATAATTATGCAAATAGGAAAATTAAGTGATAAAATACTGACGTCGATGATTACATCTTTTTATTTTTATTTATTAATATTCAATTTTTTGAATTTTATTTGAGAAATTACATGAAAATATTATTATTGTGATATTTGATAGTATCTCATTTTCATAACAAGGTTTAATTAATTTGACACGCTTTTTAACGAAAAAGAAAATTTATATTGAACACTTTAATTCCAAAAACTTCTGATTAACTATAAATAAACCATATTTATCTCACTACAAATTCTTACCGATAACATTAATGGTTAAGTTAATTCAGTAAACATATGATCTACTTAATTAATATGATTAATGTGTGATTTTCTTGATCTTAGAGAGAGAGAGAATTAGTTGATTATGATGAATTAATTCATATTTTTTTCTCAATTTTATTATTAACCACCATAAAATAGTACTTTTAATGGTGTTGACATGACATAAACTTTAAAAATGAAATAAAAAGAATTGAAATTTGAGATTTAAAATAAATTATAAATATATGTGTAAATATAACTACTTTAATTAAAAATTTTAATAAATATAAATAACTAATTCTTTTGGAGTGTAACACACTCCAAAAAAAAAATAATGATATTAATTAAAGAATAATATGTAATATTACCATTTTGTTTCTTTCCAAAAAAAAATAAAAAATTAGTGGCAACTGAAAAAAATATTAAAGCTAGGGATAATTTTAGTAAAAATTAGATTAGTCAGTTTTATTTTTCGATAAGACGGAAAAAGAATATAACTCAACAGTAGAGTGTCATCTTGACGTGGAGAAAGTCATCAGTTCAAGCCTGATTTAACAATATATATAAAAAAAAATTGAAACATTAAAAATGTCAAAAGTTGATTTATTTTAAGTGAGAAAATATTATAAAATTGAGAAATAATATTATTTGAGGTATATAAGTGGGAATGCATTGAAGTGTTGAATGTGAGGATATAGACAAAGGGACATAAACATTTTGTAGTTTTGTTATGATTTTGACACTATTTTTGGAATTTATCTTTGGGGTAGTTGTCATTTTAAGTCCTTATTTTTGGGTATTTGGTCTATTTGGATAAGCTTCACCTATATTTTAAAAAAAATAAAAAAATATTTAGGGTTAATTACCTTGCATATAAATTGATATTTATATTTTTTATATTTTAAAATTAAATATTTATATTCATTAAACTATGAAAATATTATTATAATTTAAGTATGTAAAATATAATTATAATGAGCAAATTAAAATTGTAAACAAAATTTTTTTGATGTAATTTAATCCTTATTAAAATTTCATAAAATAAATACATAAAAAAATTGATTTATTTTTTAATAATTATATTTTTAATATACTTAGTTATGAATAAACCTTATAGAGGTGTAAGTGTAGAATTTTTATAGTTTCGAGGGTACAAAAGTAATTTTAAGATACAAGCGATGGCGATGGCGGTGGTGATGGAGAGGTAGATGGGTGATAAATGAAATAAAGTCATATTATAGATATTTAGTATTGTTAACTTGCGAATAAAATTTCAGTTATAAGACATTTACTTATAAAACGTTTTAACTTTTATTAAAGTATTTAACCGAATTAAAATTTCACTAATATAGTAAATAATGATAGATTTGAAGAAAAAAAATGTCTTATTTATCATAAAATCTAAATTGGCTATATCTCATCACATTAATTTTTTTTTAATTTCTTTCATTTTTTTGTAAATGCCTTACAAAATAGAAAAAGAAATTTGCATTTATAAAATTAAGATAGACTTAATTAACTCATTATTCTGCCTTATTTTTTGAAGTAAATAATATTGATTATATTAAAAAAAAAAGAATAAATTAGTAAAAAAATATTTTTTATTTATAATTTATTAAAGAGCATGAAAAAAAATTACAATTAAAAATTCCTTCCAAACAATAATCAATATAGTAAGTTTGATTGGTTTATGAGATTTGAAAAATTCCCTCTTTTAATTAAGACATTAATTTTATGTATATTTTAGGTGTTTTAAAAATAAATAAAATATTTTAATATGTGAGAAATATGAATAATATAGATTTGAAAAATATCTCTTTTAGTTAAGACACTAATTATATGTATTATATAATTTAAATAATACCATTTAAATTATGCAAAGTTGGTGTTTCGTCCAAATATACCATTTAAATAATTATATTTATACCTAGTAAATCGATTTTATAGATGTTTCATATTATTTTCAAATAAGATGGTGTTGCGTGATATTTTTATAATTATAAATAGTTTTTCATTAAAATAATAGTCAATGAATGTTTATATTTTGCATTTAAATATATGATATACATCTACATTTGATACAAATAATATATATTTTTCATATATATATATTGCTAGTAAATATAATTATGTTTAATCGACTGATCAAATATGTAACTTTTTCAATATTTTTTTAAGGTGGGAAAGCGATGGTGTTTTTCAATCCATTTAAACCTAAGTCATTCAATATCTACTTATATATTTACTTTTTCATGTATATACTTTTACTTTCAAAATAGTTAATTTTAAGAATAAAATTTAAAAAACACGCTAATTCATTGCATTTTGATTTTGTAAATTAACAAGTATTTTGGAATAAATTTTTTTTGACAACTAATGTGAAAAATAGAGAGCATTTGGGCACGTTTGGACATAATTTCAAATCAGTGATTTAAAATCAGATTGATTTAAATAAAATTTAATTTTGATATACAACTTTAATTTTTTACGTTATATTTTTCTCACAAATATGAAAATTTCTAATTTTTGAAAACTATAAAAAAATCAACTTTTCTATATATAACTAGATGAGCAACATCGAATATTCTAAGATACCATATTGACAAATTATCATTTTTATATTTTTTTTTACAAACAAATATTTATTATTTTTTTAAAATACACATAATTGTACAAAGATTCACTAATCCAAAGAATCAATAATAGTTGCAAATTATTCTTTAACATGACCCTTTCCCATGGTACTAAAATTCTATTCATCTAGAATATGATTTATTTTTGTAATATTTAAATTAATGAATGAGTTTTTTATATATATATAAAATACAAATTTATGAATTAAATAAATTTAAAATAAAATAAGAAGTGGAAAAAGTTAATTTCTTTTTATTTTTTAGTAAGAGGGAGGACTATTTGATAGAGACCTCAAGTTGATAGTGGCAATGGCGGCTGGCCAATAGTAATATTCCCATTAATTTCTATATTTTTATTAATTTATTTAGATATTCGAATTTAATTAAATATCTTAAATTTTAATAAAATATTTTTTAATTCAAATCTTAATTATTATTTTTTTGTGTGTGGGAATGTTTATTCGTCTATTAGATAAATAAGTTAACCACATTAAATATTTCATTTCTTTTAATTATACGCATTCGTCCCAATAATTGGTAAATCTTACGATAGTTTCTACTTGAAGTTGACATAATTAAAGAAAAGGATAATTACACCACAAGCCAGTGAGAAAAATGATTTATACAAAAAAATAGCTCACTTTTTTTTTAATTATGAAAAATAGTCATCCGATTGATTTTTAGTTATTTGTTAAATTTTGGACATTCAGTCCTCGTTGTATAGGCATGTATAGTCGGTGTATATTTGTGTATCATAATGTATACTTAGTGTATAACTCATGTATGAGTAATATACATTGTATAACAATATATACTTTCTATAACTATATTGTATAGTTTCGCTGATTTGAGATTATTTTTTATGTAAATAAAACATGAACTACTTTTATTGTAATTTTTTTTTTTTTGTATATGTATGTAATTTCTCTTTAAAGAAAATGATATATTTTATGAAGCTAATCATATTTATCTCGAGCAATAAATAAATAAAAATACACATTTTTTTTATTACTCTAGATAAGTATAATATGAATATATAAATAAAATATTTTAATTTGAATAAAATAAAATAAAATATTATATGTTTAATGTTCTAACATCTACTCAATTTCTCCCACTTTGGTTTGAAGACAAAGTTGTCAACACGTGCACATGAGAAAATTTTGAAAGTGGTGGGACACTAGATAGTAAAGGGTCAATATCATGTTTTGGATCATTTGGGCTAATGATTATTTCATATTAATAATTAAAAATTAAACAAATACACGACATTTATAAACTTAATTACTATTAGTTCCTATCATTTTAAAAAATTACTAAATTCCCGTATTTTAATTCTTTCTCTATTACTTCTTGATACATACTCTACTAATATGCATGATTACATTCATAGCAACAATTTTTCATTGTATCAACAACATCAGTTTTATAAACATAATATAACAATATATTCTTATATCAACGATTCCACTACACTATGATATTTACTATATATCAACACTATAATTAAAAATTCGCGTTGTATCAATGCATATTTTTATGTATCGGCGTTTCCCCAAAAAACAAGGATTTTAAGTAATTTTAGAAAGAGTCGGTATATATTGAAATTAAGCTTATAAAGTATGGTATTTCTATAATTTTCCCTAATAATAACATAATTATACTCTTTAATTACAGATTGTCTAATTATATTGATAATTAAAATTTCGTTTTGAGAAAACTACACAAAAAAGATCTAATGTGAAGTTATTTACCCTTAATGCACCCAACATCAATTGTTTATCCTTAATAGACTCATGACCCAAACTATTTATCTTCTTATCCCACCTTTTTCTTTTTATTTCACTCATGATGTCATGTTGATGTCAACATGATATCAACATAAATACTATGAATAATTCTTTGTGATACTTCGGCGGTATATATATACCATACTGGTATCATATAGAATGAGTTCAATCTTCTGTGATACTTTGGCGGTTTATTGATACCCGATTGATATCATATATAATTATATTTTTTTTTAAAAAATAAATAAGAAACAATTTAAAAAAATTATTAAACTCAAAATTAGTTGAAAATATATTTGTTGTGATACTCCGTCGGTATATTGATACCATATTAGTATTGTATAGGACTGGAGCTAAATTATTTGTGATATTCCATCAGTATACTGATACTCTATCGGTATCATATAGTTTTGGGCTTTTTTTCTTTTTAAAGAAATAGAACGATTAAGAGAAAATTATTAAAGTTACCAAATTATTTATTAAACTCTAAATTAGTAGAAAATATATTCTTGTGATACTCAATCAGTATATTGATGACTATCGGTATCATATAATTTTGAGCTATTTTTTAAATAAAAAAATTAATTAAGAGAAAATTATTAAAGTCACAAACTTATTTATTAAATTCTAAATTAGTAGAAAATATATTTTTTGTGATATTTGATTGATATATTGATACTATATCGGTATCATATAGGACTAAATTTAATCCTCTGTGATACCGTGTCAGTATATGTATATCATACAAGGTAGACGCCAATGTCAGCATGATGTTAGCACACAAATTTTAATAGAAAGGGTATAAATGTAAAAGGGTATATTGATGTAAATATTTGTTTCAAAGGGGCATAAGGTTAGTTTTCCCTAAAATCAATTCAGCATAAGCCCGTCATCTTTCTTTCTTAAAGCATTTTCCTTGAAGCCGTGTCTTTATTCTCTTTTTTAAAGATCCAAGCTAAATTTTTTTTCCCGACTCGATTCACAATTTGATCACCTTAATCTAGAATCAAAGCAAGGACAGAGAATCAATCTCATCAATTTAATTAATAATCTCGGATCTTTAAATAAATAAAGAGAGATGCTCTTCCTACAGGTCAAGAGCATATTTACTTATGTTTTTTTTTAGCATATACTAGTTAAGGGTATCTGACATTTAATTCGTTGTTTTGCTGATTGGCTGAGGAAAAAAATAAATGATACTTGAAAGAAGTTTCACATCGATGAAGTGTAGAACGGGGTTGTCTTCCCATTCATCTAGGAAGACAATTCAAATCATAGTTAAGATCTATTATTTGATTGAATATTGTTTACACCCTATTTTGACCCTCCATAACACAAATAGTTGTCGAGTTTCTTCAATTTCCAAATAATTAGTTTTTTTTAAAAAATATCTTCATGTTTTTAAAGTAATTTTGCTTTTTTATATAATTTTAAATGTTATACAACATTTATAATTACTATTTTTTTTACAAATATTTGAAAACCGCTTTAAATGATTTTGTTTTAAATTAAATATTTTATCGATTAGCTTAGTTTAATTATAGTAAATATTTTTGACTTAATTAATTTATAATTAAGTTAATTATTTTATTTTTTTAAATTAAAAAATCTGTTAATTAATCAGTATATAATTCGTCTTATTTAATTTTCAACGAATTTAACAATTAATTTAATTTGATTACATCTTAAGTTTAATTCGGTATAACCGCAATCTTAGTGGTCAAATCCTCAACTAAATTTCATCACTCTTAACCCATTTTCAGATTCAATTTTCAGCCAAGAATTGGTCCAAAATTCAAGCCTCTATTACAATTGAATTTAAAAGAAAATTTATATAAGTCCCAATATTTTTGATTCTCAAATAGAATAAAATAAGTAAATAGAAGTTTGAATGGTCCGCTGGAAAAAACTAGTTGCTACCTCTCAGATTGTCTGAAGCTCGGTCCAGAATGGGGAATAAGGAGATCAAGAGGTACCGAGCTCAATACCTACTATATAAGTGTAGAAGCAAGGGGGTGAGTACCTAACCATATGGTACCCAACAAATAAATTTTATGTCCTAAGTAAAGCAATAAAGAACGTAGTTGCTCTTACCATCCCCACCACATATCTCCGAAACTACAACCCTACGTGCAGACAAGCCAACACATACAATATACATATTCATAATACAAGTATATAGTATAAGGCATATAGTTTTTGTCAAATTATAAGGACAAAATTAATCGTCATATTATATTTCATACAAATATCTAGAATAATGCTATGAGTGAAATGAGATGGGATGTAATGAAGTGCAAATGATAAAATGCGATATCAAATAATTGTGATGCATGTTTGTCCTATGATACATATCCTTTGATCACCTCATATGAGAACCCATGGAGATCTCATATAAACCATGTATCCGCCAGAAAAGACCTTGATCGCTGGAAAAAACCTCGACAATAATAACCTATCGAAAGAAATTTAAACCATCATACATAAATATTACAAAAGTCCAAAAATTCATATTATCCAAAACATTTGCATCAAATGACCATGATTTCATATACCCAAATATTTACTTGAAGTCAAACTTAAGAAATATTATTAAGAATTGGTTTGTGGATTCGAGACTTGATTAACAAGTAATAACCTCATGTAATATCGTCTTGTCGATATTTGTTAACATTTTCAAATTAGAATTCAAATTAAAAAATTATAAAAAATAGTACTCCCTTCATTTCAAAAAAATGATTTACTTTTTTTTAGTCTGTTTCAAAAAGAAAATTCATTTCCTTTTTTGATAACGCTTTAGTTTAACATCACAAGATTAAAAAATTTTTTCTTAAATTTCAAGCCAAGTCAATGTAGATCATTCTTTTTGAAATGAAAGGAGTATTTTTATTTTTAAAAAGCGAGCCCGACACGGAACACACTCACATAATGATGGATTGAGTCTGGTCCACTAAAGTAATGGATTAGTACACTAACCCATCAAATTTCGAAGCCAGTGTATATTAATGTGGAATAGACTAATCAATCTATATTGACAACTCTACTTTCAAGTATCTGAACTAAAGGTGCAACTACTAAGTGAGAAAACAAAAGATATATTTTTTTACCAAAAAAATAAAAGCCGGGAGACTATAAAATAGAGAATCAAATCTTCATCAAAAGGGTAAAAAATTAAATAGCCAACCATCAAATGAGTTACTTTACCCTTTGAGATTTCCATGTTGGAGGTCTCAAGTTCGAAACACCTTGCCAGCGAAAGCAAGAGGTTTGCCTTCTGGGTCGAGCTCGTCGCAAGTCCAGTACGAATTACCTCTCCTATGTGGTCTGCGAGCTATTGCATAGAAGCAGAGATTTGCCCTCCACGCACTCAAAGAGTAGCGGCTATGGATTCCCTGGTTATAAAAAAATGAGTTACTTTCATTCCCCCCACAAGTGTAATGCATGTGTTGGTTTGACAATAAAACATTTTCCATCTCTATAGAGAATTTGGTCCCAAAATACTATTATAACAAAGATTTGGTGCTAATTGCTTAAAAACAAAAACCATAGGGTCTAGTAAGAAAATAAGTAGAATTTCAAGAAACAGTAGCAGTAGTAGGTCACAAAATATAAATGAAGAACAAAAAAATCTGTAAGTGGACATGTTAACTACTGCTAAGAAATTGAGTTCAATATATATGAGACAAGTTTTACCTATACCTTCTTCTTCAACTTTTCTATCATTTGGTTCCTCAATTTCTGTCTACACACCCCTTTCCACCAACCCAGGTGGCACCCAATTCTTGCGTTTCAACTTTCGTTTCAGGTTTGTTTCTGCTCAATTCTTGATATATTTGAAGTGTGTTGTGTTTCAGTATTTCAAAGTTTGCATTTTGGGTTGTGGGGTCTTTAAGATTTTTGCTTATTAGTATATAAAATTTATCATGTCTTTGTTTCAGCTCATTTTTTTTGGTTATTGATGTTAATACTCATAATAATCAGTGTTACTGTGATTTATTTGAAGTGTTGTGTTTCATATTTCAAAGTTTGCATTTTGAATTATGGGTCTTTTAAGTTTTTTTCTTCTTATATTAGTTAATAGCCATAATAATCAGTTTGACTGTAATTTATTTGAGGTATGTTGTGTTTCAGTATTTCAAAGTTTGCATTTTGGATTGTGGGTCTTTAAGCTTTTTTGCTTATTAGTATTATCAGTTTGTCATGTGTTTGTTTCTGCCCATTTCTTGGTTTTTTATTGTTGATGTAAATCCCATTATAATCAGTGTTACTGTGATTTATTTGAAGTGTGTTGTGTTTCAGTGTTTCAAAGTTTGCATTTTGAATTGTGGTTCTTTAAGTTTCTTTCTTATATTAGTTATAGTATTACTTTTGTTATACGGTATAGATTGTATCTTTTCTCACCATTTCATAATACCACACACCATAATCGGGGGATGATTTTACAATATTACCAAGAAAAATAAGGTATGGAAAATTGGTAGGATAAAGGGTAAAACAAGATTATTAAATAATAAGGGCAAGATGAGAAAAAAAGCTAGGTAACAAAGTGATCACACGAAATCGCTCATTTCAAATGACACTTTTCATAGTTACATAACAATGGATGTAACAACGAAAATAAATATTGTATTTAAAGTAACAATACAATAAAATAGGTAAAAACCATCCAAAAAAGCTGTTAGTAGCACCACCTGATGTATGCCCAATTCCCAATATAAATAGTTCAAAGTATCTCCTAAGTTTATCGCTCATTTCAAATGACACTTTTCATAGTTACATAACAATGGATGTAACAATGAAAATAAATATTGTATTTAAAGTAACAATACAATACAATAGGTAAAAACCATCCAAAAAAGCTGTTAGTAGCGCCACCTGATGTATACCCAATTCCCATTATAAATAGTTCAAAGTATCTCCTAAGTTTCTACACATTCAATATAAATAAGGAGAAGAATCTCCTCTCTAGCAAGTTAGGCGTTAAATTGAGATTGTTACACAATATAACTTATTTTATCAGTTGATGTATATGTTATAAGTTGCAGGTTGAGTCTCTAATGTAACCTTTATCTCATTATTTTGGTGAATGTATGTAGTTTGATGTGTGTGGTTGTATTGGGATAATGTCCTTGAAGGTTTATTCTACTTTCTGATTCTTAATTGTTTTTCATGGACTTTCGGAGTCCATGTTTATCAGAGTGTTAGTTTGATCAGTGTGTAAATTCTGCATTACATCTCAATTTCTTGTGAATTTATGAAGGAAACCATAGATCATAGGGATATTACTTATCTCTTGATTGTAGTGGCTGGTACAGCAGTTTTGGTCATTTCTTTTTCGAAACTCTTCTTCATAAAATTTTGTGCAGTTTTAAATCGTTCCTTTCACGCTGCTAAGCATTCATTCTAAAGACCCGCAATGATTATTATGTGATGCCTTGCATGAAAATATAGAGTGGATGTATAAACTTTAGAGGCTGTTGAAATGTCCAATTTTGATTTGTGGTACTTTTTCTTGTGACGGATAAAACAGAACAATGGCGTCTCACGTTGTTGGATATCCTCGTATGGGGCCCAAGAGAGAGCTTAAGTTCGCATTGGAATCTTTTTGGGATGGGAAAAGCAATTCGAATGATTTGGAGAAAGTGGCAGCTGATCTTAGGTCATCCATTTGGAAGCAGATGGCTGAAGCTGGCATTAAATATATTCCAAGCAACACCTTCTCATATTATGACCAAGTCTTGGACACAACTGTTATGCTAGGTGCAGTTCCACCTAGATATGGTTGGAATGGTGGTGAGATTGGTTTTGATGTCTACTTCCCAATGGCCAGGGGAAATGCCTCAGTACCTGCCATGGAAATGACAAAATGGTTTGACACCAACTAGTAAGTGAGACATGGCATTCAAATGTTCAACAACTTAGTGAGCTTTGAGATCTGATGAATCTTACTGTGTTATGGACTGTTTATATGAGATTCTTGTTCTTGTATGCAGCCACTATATTGTTCCTGAATTAGGTCCAGATGTTAAGTTCTCCTATGCATCTCACAAGGCAGTTAGTGAATACAAGGAGGCTAAATCTGTAAGTTTATCACTCATACTAAATTTTTTTACTTTCCTTCTTATTGCAGAGTTATATCAAATTTAAATGGTAGAAGATGCTGCATTAGAGGATCTTAGTGTCTCATGCATCAAATATGTCATTACATTGATTCAATGAAGTTACTTTGTGGGTGTTGCGAGTTGTGATATCTCCAAGTTTCAGGATTATTTACAGATTAAAATAGGAAAATCAAAAGGATTGTGTTGCGTAATTCAAGGGTATTATATGGAAAAGGGTCAACTCTGCTTAGAGGTCTAATTGGCATTTTGTATAATCTGTATCAGAGGAGAATTGCATGAATTTATGGCCATCTTGTACAAATTTTGTAACTACTATTTTATTGCCTTTTTACAAGCCATCCCAATGTGGTATTGACTTGCATTTTCTGAGTGTCATGCCCTTTAGTGGTCAACCCCTATTTTCAATGTGATATCATCTTCAATGTTTTAATCTCTGAGATAGGGCTTGAATCATAACAAACTCCGCTAGGAGTTCGGAGAGGTTGTTTGTGTGGGAAGTAGGCAAGACATTGCACAATTCCATCTTACTAAAGATATGACCCTGGGTAAGAAGGTTTGGAGATCAAGAATTAGGTAAAAGGCTAGTGAGTAGCTGAGAGGTAAGAGTGGTATTTAGTAGGTGTGTAGTCTCTTATTCTTCAATGTGTATTGCTACATGTTGTCTGATTTGCTTTGTATCTTGCTATTTTATTTTTATATTATTCTTGAGATTTTGCTTCAGAAACATTTCTTTTGAGCCGAGGGTCTATCGGAAGCCACCTCTCTACCTCGCAAAGGTAGGGGTAAGGTATGCGTACATCCTACCCTCCCCAGATCCCACTTTGTGGGAATACATTAGGTGTGTTGTTGCTATAGAGCTTGATTCAGGTTGTCACTCAATGTTACATGTAACATGAGTGGAATTTTGTTTCATTTAGATTTAAAGGTTGATTTAGTTGAATCTTTTTTTACTTATGAGTTTCTGTTCTATGTGCATCTCCTACTGGAGTTTGTTATGAAGCTGAACTATCATTCATGCATGACACATATCCCTGAGTTGCCACATTGTTAGCTGTATTAACTGAATCTTTTAGAATTCTTTGGTTTTCTGATATTGTTCAACCCATTGTTTTTGCAGCTAGGCATTGACACAGTCCCTGTTCTCGTAGGCCCAGTTTCCTTCCTCTTGTTATCAAAAGCAGCAAAAGGTGTTGAAAAGTCGTTTGCTCTTCTCTCACTACTTGACAAGGTTCTTCCAGTTTACAAGTAAGAGCAGACCAATTTCTGTTGTTCAGTCCTTTATTTCTATCTAAAACGTTCGCCAGAACTGCCTTCTATCTTTCTGCTCATTTAGGGAAGTCATTGCTGAACTGAAGGCAGCTGGTGCTAGTTGGATTCAGTTTGATGAACCTACTCTTGTTAAGGATCTTGATTCTCATCAATTGCAAGCATTTTCTCATGCCTACTCAGAATTAGAGTCATCGCTTTCTGGTTTAAATGTCCTCATTGAGACATACTTTGCTGATGTTCCCGCTGAAGCTTTCAAAACAGTGACTGATTTAAACGGTGTTACTGCACTGGGGTTTGATCTAGTTCGTGGATCGAAGACTCTTAATTTAATCAAGAGTGGTTTTCCTTCAGAAAAGTATCTCTTTGCTGGTGTAGTTGATGGGAGGAATATTTGGGCTAATGATCTTGCTTCTTCTCTCAGTACCTTGCAAGCTCTTGAGAACCTAGTCGGAAAAGGTAATTGGTTGTAATTGCACATTATTATTTTGAAAAGGAAAATCTGAGTCCACATATGTTCTCAAGAAGCCTAGAAATTTAATTATAATTTTCTTTCTGTTCGCTAGCTTTTCACTAGGGAATTAAACGGCATAGAAAAATCTTCTGTCATTCTTTACCCTGTAATGAGTAGGCACCGTTTGGTCTGTTTTAAAATTTGAGGTATTCCATGGTTATTCCATTATTTGTTGTTTGGTCTCCACGGCAAACACTTCACTCCCTATTATTAGCATATTTTTTGAACCACAGTGTTTAATCTTCCTAAATTTTCTTCGTCAAAAAAATCTTCCTAAATTTTCTAACAACTTTTAGTCTGCATGTCGTTTCCAGTCATGTACCAGTAAAGTGAGTCCTCAGTTTGCTCTCTCCTTTATCGAAAAGAAAAGGAATATGATAAAATTAGTGAAATCTTTGCAGCTATATAATTGGTTTGATAAGTGAAAATATAGTGGTCTGTGCATGATCAGAATTATATGAGTCACTATTGGGCATTCCTTTCTTCAGACAAGCTTGTGGTCTCCACCTCCTGCTCGCTTCTCCACACTGCCGTTGATTTAGTGAATGAAACTAAGTTGGATGAAGAAATTAAGTCATGGCTTGCATTTGCTGCTCAAAAATTGGTTGAAGTCAATGCTTTGGCAAAGGCATTGGCTGGACAAAAAGATGAGGTATCTTGACATATTTCAATTATTAATCATCTACATGGAAGATGAATCATCATCAGGCCTATAAGTCTTTAACATATGTAATTTAAATAGTAATGAATCTTTAAATCATAGTATCGGTCATATTCAATGAAGTTTACCCTACCCATGCTGTTTTAGCCACATAATAAATTGACTCTTATTAGTGTTGTCAAAGGCACACTTAAACCTTGAAGCAAGGCTCAAAGCATGTTGGGCGCTCGTTGCTTAATTTGTGCTTCATAGTTCATTGACATCAATCGTCATCAATGCTCTAAAACATACTTTTTGTTGCCAATGAGTATTTCTTCGAGAGGCGACACTAAACAATTAATATTTCACTTTATTTGTTATTTCTTTTTAATTTCTTTGTCCATATATTTGTTGTTCGTGCTTATAATTACAAGTCTTTGACTAAACATGTATATTGTACTTTTTCTCCATTCATGCCTATTTTCATTAAAACCCATGCTTTATTTTCCCTTTGCGCTTGAAGCCCCAACAACCTTGAGTTTGTTTGCACTTCTTGCTTTTGATAACACTGACTCTTATTGCTCTAGAAACCATCTTATTGCGTGTTGCTGAGCACTCAAGTTTTGTAGTGTTTATTGATATTTACTGGATCTAGTAAACGTTATAACCGAGTGGAGTGTAGACCTCGTTATATTTCTTTACTAGCAATTAAGCTTCATATAATTCTTGTTGAAGCTTGTTTAATTTCTCCTTCTGCTGCTGTTTCTGTCTGTAGGCATTCTTCTCTGCTAATGCTGCAGCTCGCACATCCAGAAAATCCTCTCCCAGAGTGACCAACGGGGCTGTGCAGAAGGCTGTAAGTATATTTAAGGGTTTTATATTCATCTTATTATTGATTTAGCTCTTTAGAATTACCAACTCATAATCCACCTTTCATGTTCAGGCTGCTGCTTTGAAGGGGTCTGATCATCGCAGAGCCACAACTGTCAGTAAAAGGTTGGAAGCTCAACAGAAGAAGCTGAGTCTTCCTGCTCTTCCAACCACTACCATTGGTTCTTTCCCTCAGACATTGGAGCTTAGAAAAGTTCGCCGAGAATACAAGGCTAACAAGTTAACTATCTACTTGTGCAGTTATTACTTTAGCATGTTGTGGTTTGTGTCTGGCTGTCTGCATACTAATTTCTTCTGACTCCGACTATTGAAGGATCTCAGAGGAAGATTATGTTAAATACATTACGGAGGAAATCAGCAAAGTAGTCAAACTTCAGGAAGAGCTAGACATTGATGTTCTTGTGCACGGAGAACCAGAGGTGAGATACATACGTTACATTTAATAGACTTTCTGGTTATGCCAAAGAAGCCGAGAACCCTAACATTTCATCATCAAAATGCAGAGAAACGATATGGTTGAGTATTTTGGGGAGCAATTATCTGGTTTTGCTTTTACAGCCAATGGATGGGTTCAATCTTATGGATCTCGCTGTGTTAAGCCACCAATAATCTACGGTGATGTCAGTCGACCAAAACCAATGACCGTCTTCTGGTCTTCACGGGCACAAAGCATGAGCAAGCGCCCAATGAAGGGAATGCTTACAGGACCTGTTACCATTTTGAACTGGTCTTTTGTTAGAGATGACCAGTCGAGGTTCGAACTTTTAAGCTTCGACACAGTATCATATCTTTCTTCTCTGGCGCACATCTAATTGTAACTGATTTATTGTTGCTTTTAGATACGAGACTTGCTACCAAATAGCTTTGGCTATTAAGAATGAGGTTGAAGATCTTGAGAAGGCTGGCATTAATGTCATTCAGATTGATGAAGCTGCTTTAAGAGAGGGTTTGCCTCTTAGAAAATCTGAGGAAGCTTTCTACTTGAACTGGGCTGTACATTCATTCAGGATTACCAACTGTGGTGTTCAAGACACCACCCAGGTCTGTATTTATTCTAGTTTTCATCCTCCATATCAAATACAACAACATACCCAGTGTAAGTGTAATCCCACAAGTGGGGTCTAGCCGTCTAGGGAGTGTAGAGTGTACGCGGACCTTGGGAGGTAGAGAGGCTGTTTCCTGACTTCCCGTCATCCAGAAACTAAGTTACTGATGAATCTAGCTATGATAATCTCATAGATGAGGGTTCTGAACAAATTCCTGGAGAACAAGTCTAAAGGTTTTCTTCTTTGATGACGATATTATTGATCCTCAGCTCAAGGAAAAGCATTTCGATTTTCGTAAAAAGAAATAGGAAGCAAAGAAGCAATGGCAAAAAAAATAAAGCATGACAAAGTATGCTGAAAAGAAATGAACGATTACAATAAAATAATTAGGTAATAAAAGTATGAGAGAACAATAACAGATAGTAACAATAATTAAAGGACAAGAACCTAAGAGAATATATACTACTACTGCTGGTATGATTGGTCATTCTCCATATTAAATGAATATAACTATGTGTCAAAGCCTATCGTGCTCGTCTACTTCTTCAAAAGTTCCTTCCTACATTAGCTCTATCTTGGATAGTCTACTTAACTAGCTTCTGGAATTCATGCACCCTTCATTCACAGAAGTAGAAGAAAAAGGATAAGAATTCATAAATTAGAAAAGGTCAAGGAACATAACGTTTCCCAAGATGTCCGATATCCAACAATATTGCAACAATGGGATCAAAAGATTCATAAGCACTTCTGATGTGTGGAATTGGTGCTTTGTTCCTTATTGTTGTCCTCTTAACTAAGAGCTAGGTAGAATTGGGAGGCATTTTGTTTTATTGGGGGAAGATTTTTTCGTTGTCCCCGGTGCCTTGGTTCAGTGGTAATGAGTACAACACATTATGTATGGGTTATGTGCACTTCACTTGTTCAAACTCTGTCGTATACAGAAGTCTGGATTTAAGCGGAGAAGGGTAGAGGGGCGAGTCATTATCCATCGAGTTTCAAACTGTGCGCCAGCTGGCTCTCAAGGATTTCTTGGTTATATACTAAAGGTAGTATTTTTCTTTTACATAGTTCTAATGATCTTTGCCACTTGTTGTGACCAGATTCACACCCACATGTGCTATTCAAACTTCAACGACATCATCCATTCAATCATCGACATGGATGCTGACGTGATCACCATTGAGAACTCCAGGTCTGACGAGAAGCTTCTTTCTGTATTCCGCGAGGGAGTGAAGTATAGTGCTGGCATTGGCCCTGGAGTATACGACATCCATTCGCCAAGGATTCCATCAACAGAAGAAATTGCTGACAGAATCAGCAAGATGCTAGCAGTCCTTGATGCCAACATCCTCTGGGTCAACCCCGACTGTGGCCTCAAGACGCGCAAGTATACTGAAGTTAAACCTGCACTCAGCAACATGGTGGCAGCTGCTAAGCTCCTCCGCGACCAGTTGGCCAGTACAAAATGAGCGTTGAGTGAAGATAGTCGATCCAACCTGAAGTCCCATTTGAGATTACCATGGCTGTTTTATACTCTTTACTTGCAAAAAATAGGGAGAATACTCTTCTTCAAGAAATAATATGTAGGGTTGCTATATTGGCTCCTTTTTCATCATTGCTTCTTGTAGTTACCCTAGTATAGAAGTAGGACAGATGAATCTCACAGTGACATTCCATCATTCCATTTTGATTGTGTCTTCCCACTCTTCGACACACCTCATCTTCATCCCAATTATCACTCGTGTAGCCCTCATCCCCACCGCCCCACATCCCTCCGGTCCACCACCCATAGTATTTGCTTGCTTATTGAATTTCGAACCCAAGAAAATAAGAAATTACATCTAGGTGTGTGATCTAATGGTCAATGAGGTGGATTAAGAACCACGTGGTTACATGTCCAAATTTCAGTATAGGCAAAAATAGTAGGTGATTCCTATTTGTCCCAAACTTTTGTGGATGGAGTTATTTGATACCTGATATTGGTGGAAGGCGATAAGTATTTCATGAAATTGAGCACAAATTAATTTGGACATTAAGGAATTTACTTATTTTTCTAAAAATTTTACTCGCCATGTCACCATAACAGTAATAAATTTTTAAACACGGTGGAATTTCACTTTGCCTACGTGGCAAATGATGTGTCATAATCTGGTTCATGAAATTATTTATATTTGCTGAGTAATTAATTTCACATAATTTTATTACTTTAATGCCATTTAAAAAGTAAAATATTTTACAACTTTAATATTGCAATGGAGTATAATTTATCATCAGTTCAGGTAGAAATTAACACATGTTAATAAAAGTGAATATTGATTGTTGCCAAATCAACTGGGTAGTGGTAAGATTTGCGTACTGGTAAAATCTGCATACATTCTATCCTCTCCAGACTCCACTTGTGAGATTCCATCAGCCAAATTGTACATTCACAATATCAGCTTTGCAACAGAACTTTTTTGTTCCTCCTTTCTAAAAGTACTAAAACATGCAGAAAATTATGGGAATTGGGGTGGGGGTGGGGGGTGGTTCAAGATTCTAAATACTGAATGCATGAACCATTGTGGGGGTGGGGGTAGGGGTAGGGGGTGGGGACATCTTTGTGTGTATACATATACAAATGGAAGTTGAAAGCAAAAAAACCAGACAAACTTAGAAGCAGAGGAAAAAAAAAAAGTATGTTCAAGAGTAAGCTTCAAGAATTGTGTCAAAACAAGAAATGGAGACTTCCAGAATATTGTTGTATGAGAGATGAAGCATATCACAATCCACAATTCAAAGCTTCTGTTGTTGTCAATGGCATCAATTTTGACTCTCCACCTTTGTGCAAATCATCAAAGGAAGCACATAATGAAGCTGCTAAGTTTGCTTTCCTTCACTTTACTAGTGGTATATATATGAAATATATCTCTTAAAGATCATGTTTTGTAGTGTTTGTTTTGATTTATGTTGATGGTCATTTTCTTGTTTGGACTCTCCAAAAATACTGTCGCACTAGTGTTAGATTCGCCAAAAATGCACCTGTTGATATTTTTATACAGTTTGAACTTGTGAACTCAAATAGTTGTTGTAGATAAATCACTTTTAACTCCTTTTTTTAACCTTTCTTTTTCAAATTTGAGTTTGTTGAACTCTGTGACATAGTAGGTCCAAAGTCCGGATAAAGGAGAAGAGGTACGTTATAAGTTAACTAAGATGACTATGTTGAATATTGGACTTAATAGGAGCGCGGAATGGATACAAAGAATTCATATAACCTATTAGTTCATGAATAGAGCATATGAAGTTTGTTTCAAATTAAGGGTGTGGAGGATGTGTCTTATGCTCTCATTTTCGCATTCTTTATAGAGATGATGTGCTCTTGTTTCCCCTTCTTGTATTGTTTCAAGAAAATAATGAGGTGTTAAACTTAACTAAACACTATTCGTGCACGTCCTGTTGAAATGAATTTTTATCACATACAATTGGCCAGAGAAATGAAGTGGAATAAGTAGAATAATGTGGCTTGAGTCTGTATAGTAAACTTTTTGCATAGAAGTACTTGAGCAAATTGTTGAAGTAAGCATAACATGTTTTTCGACGTATTATTAGGTGGTTCACTTCCAACTACAGAAGATAGCGGACTAACAAAAATTGAGGCAATGAAGGATAAAAGTACTTCTGAGATCAAGCAAGGTGAAAAGTTTAAGATGATTTTTCCATTACATTTTATTGCATTTCGATTTTTTGAGATTTTGGTGTCATTACCATTGCGACTGCTGCTTATTTATCAATGGATCCTTCAGTTTTTTATTGTTTTTGAAACTTTTTCTTTATGTCGTTAAACATTGCTTGACATGCAATTTCTTTTTTCTGTTAAGTAACATGCTTCTTTCGCTACTTATTATTAGGTGGTTCACTTCCAACTATGGAAGATAGTGGACTAATAAAATCCGAGGAAGCATGTCAACGTCTGCAGGATCACCTAAATACTTCTGAGATCAAGAAAGGTGAAGTGCTTAAGACAGTTTGTTGTTAACATTTGATAAATAATATACTTTTTTGGTGTTAGAGATTTGGTGTCATTTCTGTTGTTTTTCTGCTTATTAATCTACGAATCCTTCACTCCAAAGAGAATTGTTCTTTTGTCTGTCGTAAAACCTTTATACAGCAAGCAGTTGATCCAATAGATGCTTCAATTGTTGTTTTCTGTATTGAAAGCATCAGCAAACAACAAGCATTTCAATAATAAATGGACACTATTTATGCTTTATCATTTGCGGAACCTTCTTCTTTTAAGACTCTATGTAGTGTCTTCTTTCTCGTATACAAAAATCTTTTTCTATGATGTGTGATCTTTAGTTGCTATTTACACCAGAAGTATGTACTTCGCAAAGTAATTTTTTTGAGTAAAAAGTTATCCCCCATGTTGTGTATGAAGTGTTGGAAAAATAGGAAACGCAGTTGAAGCAGCAGCAGCTCGAGGTACAGAAGAATCGACTTTCCTTAAAGAGAGATTGCCCATATACAGATTGAGGAAAATTCAAGCAATTCTCTTTCGGATACAACAAAGTCCATGTTTATACTAGCAGATTTTTCTTATGCTACTTCAAGAGGGAGTCCTTATGTTTATAGAACTTAAGAGATGACTTTTCGGAATATTCATGTTCTTTAACGAACAGATGTGTCTGTTTAATTTAAGACCTCTCTCTACATATTGAAGACTATCTAACATGAAGTACTTTCTGCAACTTTTTCTTCTATACCGTGAAATTCTGCTTCTCCTTGAATGTCTAATATACATTGTTTTTGTTACAGAAGATTCTCACTGTCAGTACAAGGCGAAGCTGCAGATGTATGCAAAAAGGAAAAAACTTGGTGAACCTGTGTACCGCAACAAAAGGATGAGTTCAGCTCAAGATTTTTATTTCGAGGCAACTGTGACAGTGGCTGGTGAATTGTTCAAAAGTCCCGGAGCATACAAGACTGCAGAGGAAGCAGAAGAATCTGTTGCACAGTTTGCATTAATGAAACTCGTAACCGTTGCCTTAGAAAAGGTATAGCGCCTTATCCATTCGAGTTTGTGTCCTAAATGCGCTGTCTATGATAAGTATTACTTGAAAACTTAATAGAACTGACAATTAACTGACTATAATAGGTTCAAAAAATGTTTACACTATTAGTGTGTGTAACTTAACTTCTATAAGTAGTCCTATCTTGTTTGCTTCTAGTGTGTTCAGTTTGGAAGAATTGTCCTAAGAAGCCGTCCAATCAACTGATTAAACTAAAAATAGCCGGTGAACTTATAATATATGTATTATGTCTATGTATACGGCTAAAAAAGGTAAACAGTAAATCTGTCTGGCAAAATTTGTGTGAAGATCTCTTTTCATTTTGGCAATTGGCACGGCACTGAAAGATGATAGTATCGTTCATGCGCCACTCTTATGATCTTTCTCTTTTGTTCTTCTATTATCTTCGTCGCAGAGAAATACCAGCAGTTACAAGAGTTTCCTGCAAGAACTGGCACAACAAGAAGAAATTTGCTTGCCTGAATATAAAACTATCAGGGTCGGTGAGCCTCACAATTTAACGTTCTTCTCAAGTGTGGAAATTGAAGAGGAAATCTTTCACGGGAATGGTGCAAAGTCCAAGAAACAGGCAGAAGAAAATGCTGCCAAGGTTGCTTATATAGCTTTAACAAAATGTAAGTATTCTTTTGCTACCTTCTTTGTACATGAGACGATCGGACATTAAGGGAAGGGAAAGTTACAGATATATACCTTTCGGCCAACTAGTTTACCTCCGTACAGTCTACTAGCTATTTGTCTTGAGATCAACTTAACAATGACATTTTATTGCAGTTGCAAGACTATTGAAAATTTTACTGTTCTACAGTATTTTTACATGTTTTCCGATTTCAGGCAAATCCGTCCATGTTGGTAATCCTTCAACTGATTCCTCGGACTTGGAAGGTGAAACTGTCAAAACTGAACCTATCAAGGATTCACTGTACATTTCCATTGCTCAAGAAAAATTCAGTGGTCTGTCTCATAGTTTTCACCATGTACTCGTTCCGACTAATGTAAATTGTCTTATTATTACTGGTTCTGATGCAACTAACTGTTCATGCCTTTGACAGATGAAGAAGAGATAGTTTACTCTAAACATACATCTCCAAAGTCCATAGGTGCTGAAAAGGTCAACGCATCTTCACTTTCTCAGCGCGTCCAAGAGCTCATTGTAAACGAGAAATCCCCTTCTTCAGTGGAATCATTGCGCCATTTGCCTAGGAAAACTACACCATCCAAACCTCCTACTGTCTCAAATGCAAATTCTAGTGCGAGGAGGACTGCAGAAACCAAAAGTTACCTCCTTTCCAACAGGTTCAGAGTGTACAAATCCATTCCAGACGAGGTCCTCCCCACGGGTACTATTGTACTTCCTATTGCTGAAGATAAGTGGGCTGTTGTGAGCTTGGAGTTCCTCAATGAGAAGTGTGGCTAATTACGTACTTTACAGTAGAAGCATGTTACTTACGTTTATCGTCCTCTTATACATAGAGGCTAAACTGAATCAAGGATGATTATAGCTACTATCTATTTAAAAACTTGTATTAAGTGTTTTATTTTCTGAAACATTAAAGTGTTTGCGGAAATTAAATGTTACTATTCTGAACTTATCATGGTAATTTTTTTCTTTTTTCTCGCCATTAAGATGTTGTCTATATTCTGTTTAGTTGTGGTTGCTGTTTTCTGCAGGATTAGATGAACAAAGTGTTCATTCCAAGTTATCTATTCTTTCTACAGTCAGTACTGGTAGATCAGTGCATAATATGATCCAATGAGGAAGAGTTAATGGTCAAAACACACTTGAACTATCGCTTTTTCGCGAGTTTCACATCCAAATATCTGGTGTTCTTTTTTCCTACCTGAATAATCACCATTTATGTATTAAAACACATCTCAACTATCAGTTGTGCTCTTTTTCTATCTAAATTATCACCATCATTTAGGTAGGTAACAGGAATATTTGATTGTTGAGGTGTCTTTTAATACATAGATATCGATAGTTCAGGTTAGGAAAGGAAACAACTGTTAAAAAGTGATAGTTCAAATATTGTTTTGACCATTATCTCAATGAAAAATGATAACCAGTACATAATCTGTTAAGTAGGTGCTCGACCGTGCAAGGAGAGGCGAGTGCAGCCTATATACAATGGGTCTAAATGATGCAGACATTAAGTAAACACACATGAAATGCAGATCATTTCACCTCATTAGCACTTATTATTTATTCAAATGATGGTTTTATGATTCACAACAAATTGATTAAGTACAGTTTAGAAATGAAATTTTATCGGATCGTTCGTTGGCAACATAGAGGCTGATACCAAGAACCAACAGACCAGCAAAAGTCATTTTCATCACATTCCTTGGATTCTTGAGGTTTGCAGCCAAACAACTGGCACATCCGGTCGTTTCATCATCTGTCTCATCATCAGTCGATTCACTTTCGGATTCACTGGAAGAAGTACTACTTGGACTACTTTCATCTGATGGTAATTTTTTTTCTGCAAGACTTATATCTTCTTTTTGCTCACTTGTTTTAGGACTAGTCTTCTTTGGTTCTTCTTCTTTAGCAGGGGTACCAATACCAGCATTGTCCTGTTTACTAAATTCGTCTCGTAAAGTTGTCTTCTGTCTTTTAGCTGCAGGGGCATTTTCAGCTAATGTGGATGACAATTCCTTATCCTTTTTCACTGATGAAGCTATCAGCTTTGGCTGTTTAACATGAAGAGTTCCGTTTTCAAACTTCGCGTTGATTTTGGTTCTGTCACAATTTTCTGCAACAGGAAATTCCTTCTGAAACCTCTGCCATTTATTCGGACCAATTGGCCGTTCTCCGCTAATCTTCAGAATGCCTGTGCTGGTAAGTACAATCCTCAGCTGCTCCTTCTTGAAACCTATGCATTCTCAATGTTTATTAGTCTGTAATTGTTTAAGAGCATGCAGGATCCTTATATGGTTTTGGACAATCTTAATTTTACGAGTTAGACTCAATGTCCATTTTGGTTGGAGGCGAGTCCAAAATTTAGAGTCAATGGATTATGTTCTTTATATATGTGCGCATTTTTTCTCACACAAAAGATTCTACTGAATCTACGTCTAGTCTAGATCCATCACCAGTGGGAGGAGGCAGCGAGAGAGCCAGAATTTTCATTAAGGAGTTTCAAAATATGAAGTAAAACATGGAAGGAGGTTCAACATCTACTATATATATACATAAACAAATAATGTTAATCATATATAAACAGTATAATTTTCCATCGACCCGTGAGAGGAGGAGGAAAACAGATAATCACCTTGAAGATTAAGGTGAATTGTGTCAATGTGTTCTTCTTGATCCAGCTTTGATGATGGCACAAAATCTTCATATACTTGAGTTGGTGCAGCTCCCTTTGAATTCATATTCTGTATTTCTTTTCTTTCTTTTGTTTAAGGTTTTAATTTCTTCTTATTGATGGAAATGATTTAAGTTTGTAGTGTATATATATATATTCTTAGAAAAATTAATAAGAGAACTTTCTTGAGATGCTTTTTTCTGTTTTCTTTCAAGATACATATTCCTTAACTAGTTTTAATTACTTTTTCTTTTGCAAAACCTTTTGTTTAAGCTACAGAGTTTTCTTGTACATGAAAAGAACTCCTAAATAGGGAACCTGAAGTTAAGGTACAAAATTTTGAGGCTCAAATTATTTAAGAATTTCTGATTGGGGATATGAAAAGTCTGTAATACAAAAGAAGGGAGAAAATACCCATTTTTAAATTTATTTTGAAATGAACTTTTAGCACTAAGAATTATCTGGTTTCCCACTCGGTGTTGGCTACCCACATTGGAGCCTGACTATATCCGGATTCGTGCCGCATAGGGTCCAATTTGGGGGGAAACACTCTCTACCAAGGTTTTTTTGAGAAAATTACATTGAGTGCCCCAAAAATGGACTTGTCTTGATTTTTTTACCCCTAATAAGAAAAAGAGAAATTACAGAAATACACAACATTTGAAAACTTAATTACAATTATTCCCTACCATTTAAAAAAATTACTAAATTTCCTTTTTTCGCTGATACATAACACACATTTATAAACTATCAGTTAGTTTCACTGATACCTAAAAAAATTAAACAACCAA